>JAYMFT010336152.1:0-23178 GCA_038088735.1 Panulirus argus
AGTATAATAATATATATATATATATATATATATATATATATATATATATATATATATATATATATGTATATACATTTTTTTATGGATGCCAGACGTCACTGGACATTGTGTGGTAATTTGCGTAGGATTGATTGTCTTGTGTAGTGTTGCAAGAAGTGTGTAGTGTTGTGTGTTAGACTTGCAAGGACTTCCAGCCTGGGTTGGTCCGCAGTCGCGTGCGCCAGCGTCACCACACTTCTGATTCCGGGGAATCTGTGTGTGATTATAATTATATTTTTTGACGTTTCCTAAGTTTATTTTCACGTCTTCTGGACGACGTAACTGTTGATGCTATCCAGTAAGACCCCTGGGGGTGATGGTATGGTAGCCAGGACGTGGGAAAACCAGTTGTGTCAAAAGGTTGCCACATATCCGGGTCTTTCGCTCATTCTTGTTGCCTGTGTGGCATTATTATTGTACTTAAATACAGCTAGTATATATATATATATATATTAGGGGGCGACTTAGAAATTTTGCCTTGCGGGGTGGGGTTAGAGGTTACAGTGCAGGTATATAGAGTCTGTTTGGGATTTGGGTTGTGGTGTATGGTGCTGGTGGTGTTGGGTGGGAGGTTATGGTGTTCGGTTCAGTGAGGGGGTGAGTCAAGGTGTTATCCTGGGTGGTGGGGCTAGAGCGTGAAGTGCTGGGGTTGGCGGAGCCTATCCTAGGATGTTGCCGTTGGGATCTGGACGGCTAGAGACTTTAGGAAAGGATGTGTGAGCCTGGCGGCCTTGAGGAATCATGTGTACCTCCCTGTGGGTGTCTCAAGAGTCTGGACTCACAGGCGGAATTCGCTCTTCCGCCTTTAGTTCAACTAATGTTCACATTGCATGTTCAGGTTTGAACATTAGTTGCGAATACTGTCTGTGAGATGGGAGTTTTTTGAGAGAGCTCGGGTGTGTGTCAGGCCACAAACGGGAAACATGTTTGAATCTTCTGGTGAATTTTAGTGGAGAGAACAGGGTATCCATAGGCCGTGACACTGGTGGTTGGGCGGGACCCGTACTAAGGACTTTGAAGGTCAAGGACACTACCTTGTGGGACGCCCGTTCCTTCATTCACAGGATAGACCGATCAGTATGAACCTTGGGTATGTAGACAGATGTAGATAGATATCGAAGACCAATGCACTGGTGTAGTTTTGTAGACGCTAGGTAGAATATAATAGCGAGGTTTCCAAGGTCAAGTGTCTGGGATTTCCAGAGAGGATGATTACACGGCGCTTCCTTCGCTGTTTGGCGGTGGGGGACCGGGCGACTCTAGCAGTCATGATATGTTAAATACTGTGGTTGGGATGGTGGCAGAGGAGAACTGCCATTGGTTGTAGGGGGGTAGTGTTGTCACTGGTCACCCGTGTCTGACACGGTCAGTGGTGGTGGTGGTTATGTTGTCATTTGTACTTCCACTCTCCCTTAATCACCCAAGTAGAAGGAAAAGAGGGCGAGGGTGTCCTGCTGGTGCTGGGGATATGACTTCTGCTGCAGTAGGATGTGATGCTCAAGGTGGGGTGGGGGAAGTCCTGATGCTGGGGAGATGACACCGGCTGTGGGGTGATGCTTCAGCTGGGGGGTGGCTTTTGGTCCTTGTGTTGGGGAGAGGGACCCATCATGATGTGAGGCTTGTTGACCTTGACCAAGACTTGTACAAATGGCTGATTGTCTTGCCATTTCATTAGCTTATTTCTCATCCATTATCGTCTGCCTTACTAGGGTGAACGGCTTGATATTTTTCTTCATAAACTGTCGGTATGTAAATTGGTGGAAGTCACTTAGTAAAATCAGTACGCGGTATGGAGATCGTGTTCCCTGCTTGCAGGGCCGTGCAGAGGGTACGACAGTTTGGGAGACCACTGAGCCGGCGTTCCCATGGCAGCACTGCCAGACACACGAGGGAATCATGGCATGTGACGTTGACTTTTGACCTACATTTTTAAGGACTAGCTTCTTCCATAATTTGTACTTGAAAGGTCTTTAAAATACCATAAAAATGATTTTGACTTTAGAATATATTCGCGCGCGCGCGCACACACACACACACACACACACACACACACACACACACACTAGAGAAAGACACCAACAGAGGAGGGAAGGCAGCACTTGGGCGAGAGCCGGGAGGTATCAGTAGATGACTAGTTCTGCCTGAAGCAGCCACAACCTTGGTAGGGGGGAGAGTTGGGGGGGGGGGTAGTGCAGGTGCTGGCCTCATCAGGTGGAGGACGTGTTGCTTCACCATCCGTCACACACACACACACCTTCTAACCCCACTTCTTCCTCTTCATCTTGTCTTACATTCTTCATGTTTTATTTCCCCCTCCCCTCCACCCACTCCCTTCAGCCCCCTTTTGCCCTTGTCCTGTCTATCTGACCTGCCTCACCTCCCTCCTCTTGTCTCCCTCTCTTCCTCCCTTCCTTTCCACCATCTTTCGCCTTCGCACCTCTTACAGTCTTCTCTTCCGTCACCTTTCTCAACCTTCCCACATCTATCCCTTTCCCTCCTCACCTGTGCTTTCACGCTTTCCTTCTGTCCCACTTTCCACCACTTCCTTTTGGTCCCTAATAATGAGAACTCGAGCTGGACAGAATTGTCTGAAGACATCAAATGAAGATCATTACGGTGTTGCAATATATGGGAAATTGGTGATGCTTAGTATCGTAAGTTGAAGTACATAATGAAGCTGTGGAATTGTAAATTATGCATCATATGTTCAGAAGCATGTTGTGAAATCTGTAATGATTAGGATATATATATATATATATATATATATATATATATATATATATATATATATATATATATATATATTGTAAGGGTCAGTAGCGCGTCCAGGAACATTGATAGTGTATTGTGCCAAGGATCCTGGATATTGAGGCCGACGTCTTACCGGCATGAGGAAGAAATTTTGTTGTGAAGAAAAAAAGAAAATGTAGAAATGTGTGTTAATAGACAATCAGATAAGATGGGGTGTGCCACAAGGCGAGAGGAGGCGACAGCGCCGAAGCCCGTAAAGGTTAGTTGTGTGCCGGTAGGGAGAGAGAGAGAGTGGAAAAACTTGAGAAGAGGAAGTGGTGAGAGTAGATGTTGAGACGAGGATACCTGGGTGGTTGGCACGGGAGAAGGATGGGTATTGGGTGGCAGGGGAAGAGAAGAGGCATGAAAATGGTGATTGACGGGGTTGAGGCGAGCGAGAGAGGGGTTATGGAAGTAAAGGAGAGTGACGAACGGGGTCTTAAAAAGTAGAGCTGTAGAAGATTAGGTAAAAGAAAGTGATGATATAAGTGAAGTAGCGGCAGAGTAAGTGGTGTGAAGATTAATATTGTAAAGGTAGGAGGAGAAAGGTCAAAGCACAAAGTGGTTCTCGTAATTTGAACCTGGGCACTGTCTCCAAATGGGGAGACGATAACATAGTTTAATTCAGCTGTGGGAAAAACGTAATTTCTACCTATATAATTTTCTAAATCCTGCTCGTTTCCTACTATAGGGCCACAAAACACTGTACTTCATCCCTCAGAAACTCCCCTTTACAAAGTCTGTTCTCAAAACCTGGGGTTATTGTATAGGTGCCACAACTATTTTTTCCCCCCCTTCTGAGCATCTTTTCCATATGTATACGTGACCCATTCGCCTCAGCGTGGATGACAGCTTTGTATATCTAAGATAGCACTTCTTCCACCTCTATCGTAACCGGAGTGGAACCAAAAGTTGCTGCCCTCTCTCTGCCCTACACGTATTAATTCGGCCACTGCTCTCGTTTGCTGTCTGCTTGTGTCCCAGCCACCAAGACCTGGACCCGTGGCACGCGTCTGGATGCTGCTTCCTATAGTTTGTTTGTGGAGACCAGCCACGCGTGGATTGAGCGTTGCGATGCAACCCATATCCATAGACCCTCTGGTAATATCCTCCTCCTTTCGTTCTTCCCAGTTTCTGGAACCTTCTCACCTGTCCAGAGTCGGGTCTTGGGTCACCCTTGGAGCTGATAGTAATCCTCGGTTTTCTCTGCTTTTAATGTCATTATTTTACTCCTTCAGCCGACTTGGCTTTGAACGGGGAGGTACTTTTGTCTCTGCCATGTCGGGTGATGGAATAGATGAAGGCGCAGTGTATTAAAGAAGCGTAGGCATACGGAAGAGGGAGTAGACGAAATGAAAGTGAGAGCGGATGTGAGAGTGAGGTGGGTGGGAGTGGCCTGAGTGTCGTGGGAGTGGCCTGGGAGAGGGGGGGGGGGGGAAGACCCCCACACTGGAGCAAGTTTCCCTGGCATGTGCCACCAGTCAGTCAGTGTTACACTTGCTAGTGAGTTGTGCGTCCGCTCCCCCTCACTACTCTCTTATTCCTGCACTCACTCGCCACCAGTCTAATTGACACACACTCACCGGTTTATATACACTCATTCATTCACTGTCACTGTTTCGATCATACATGCTCCGGGGAACGAACGTACTTGCACACACAGCATATTTGTTCGCTTACTCATTCCTTCACGGACTCATTCACTCATGCATACGTTCACCCAGTCTCCATGGCTTGAATTATCGATATTTCCTCCGAACTGTAACTCTTACCACAAGCAAAACACGTATCTCATAACGTTGGTATGTTTACCATTAGAGGGGTGGCAGTGCTGGCCAGTGAAACTGTGAAGCACCTGCAGCAATGTCCTCCTCTACAGGTGGTGGCGGCAGTTATGGAATCCACCGACCATTCCACTGAAACCAGTCGCGTGTTCTACTGCTCTCCAGCTGGACTGGTCTCGATCCAACTCCTCTTGTGTGTGTGTCTGCGTTCTCTCTCAGTGGACCTGTTTCACCCAGGCTATGAGTACGTGTCTGTCTGTGCTCACACTGTAAATCACCAGTGTACGAGTGCAGACTGCGTCAGGTCGGTTAGTGAACTTTCTCCGCTTCTCTGGCGTGAGCCAAAAACTGGAGAGACAACCTCCGTGTTCGGGATGGAGGGTCACTTCCACCTGCCAGGTGCCGTCAACTCGGGGCTGGAGTTCAACCAGGATGGGTACGTTGTCTGGGGGCGGGCCACGACCAGGGTGCCATACATGTAGTACCACCAGGTGGTCGAATCTGCACGACCTTGGGGGGGTCACACACATACACCACCAGGGTGCCACATATGTACGATCTGAGTAGTGTCACACATGTACGACCAGGTTGCCAAACTCGGACATTCAATGTACCCCGCGCTAGCACACGGTCAGGCAGCACCTTTCGAGACTGTGGTTGTCTTTGTGTGCCGTTGACCTGATCCGTAAGGGTTAGGTCAGAGGTCAAGCCATTATATCTAAGGGTTGTACCGTCGTGCATGTATCAGAAGGCTGGGTATCGTAAAGTCTTCAGAAGTAGATATCTGTGAGTATGAAAATTAGACCACAATGTGTAAATCCGCAGTTGATGATATATATATATAGTAGATCTCATGTGGACATTCGGGTTACAGTTTCCATTTACATAAGTTCAAGTGTGGAAGGGGAAGACAATTTGAGTGTTTGTAGTGATTTAAGTACTCGTTTAGTGATCACTTATAAAAGTAGAATACTTCCGTCACTAGTCATAAGTCGGGTATGTTTCCTGTGTCGAAACGTGACGTTACTAGTGTCTCGCTTGTTCCTTTGTTCTCTAGTAGGTCATGGCTTGCTTGTTTGTGACGAGCTCCTTCGTTGTTTGTCGTTTGTCCTTGTAATGTTACTGGTTTGTGACCAGCTCCTTTGTTGTCGCTTTGGGTTCAGTATTTTCGTATAAAAGTGGGGCTGTTTGTATGTTTGTCATTCACTCTTATTTACCAATATCAGAGTCTTTATTCTTGAATAGTGGACCATTCACCCCTCTCTTCTCTGTCTTTTTATATCGTCATATATACATAAATGTGCAGAATGGCAGGGGAAAATCAACTGAAATTATTGAAAAGAAATTTGACTTTTTGAGGGCCATCAGGAAGGGGAAATACCTGAAGAAGATAAAATGGGTTAAGTCCTTTAGAGTCATCATGAATGGGATCTAGAACATGGAGACCACGGACAAAAATATATGTTATTTGGTTAAGTATTGAACGGTGCGATGAGGAGAACCTTCTCCACGAGAAGAAAATGTCTGATAAATACACAGAGGCAACCGTGTATATTGCTTCATTATATGGTCAAGGCAATGAGAAATCACCACGTTGAAAGGAATTTAGAAGTCTGAATAGAATCGGGGGAATAGATTTTGTTTAATCGTGAAGATTAAAAGAACTTAAAAAATACAGCTAAGAAAGACGAGGATACTCTATAATATACACTTGGCAAGAAAGTAAGTATATTGAAAACAATGCAATGAAGGAAAACCCGTATCGACAAGGGAAGAATCAGATTAATTGAGTCTGCAACAATGCGTTGGAACCTTCCATGGACTCGAGTATGAAATTGCGAGATCATCATCGAGAAAGATGGAAAGGCTATATAATGTACTGTTGAGTGAAACAAGTTACCTGTGTGGGATAAATACTGCAACATTGAATAGAAATTTTGAAATTTGGGTAAAAGGTGAACCCAAGAACGCCATATATGTAATGTGCGTTGGTACATATTGTTAATGAGTCTGAAGATATGCGGGAGGGCTACGGGCTAGCCCTGCCTTAGGCGAAACCGTCGTAGGTGTTCGAAAGTAGCTCTCTCTCTCTCTCCCACACCGTCGTCACCGTCAGGAATGTATCGACTTCGGGGGCTGTCCGCCATAAGGCAAATTCTTTGCCACTTACTTTCGTGACTTTTCACTTGGCTGTCTTGATACACAGATATAATAGCAGAGCCAGGTTTCGTGTGTCTGTCTTCATACATTCCATGTACGTTGTTTGCCCTATAGACTTGTTTAGTGTGTGCATTTCAAGTGTCGTTGTTTACTGTTTGCTCTGGGTTCTTTGTTAGTGCGGACCTTTCAAGCGTCCCAGCAATTCATGTGTCATGGAACTGTAACATTAAATTGATTTCAAAATTTCTATCTGTCTGTCTATCTATCCATATATATATTTATATTAGACATTGTTTCGCTGAGATATATTGTGGCACTGTCGGTAATTATACCTGCGACCCACATACCAGATGGGGTTTTACGACTGTAAAAAGAGGAAAAAAAGAAAACGCCTCGCATTTGATTACCGATTTCTATTATTTTTTTTTCCTACTGGAGAACGTATAGCGAATGTTGATGTGGTATGTGAGCGATACTGATGTGTCAGCATGACTGTGTTGCTTCCACTGCTTCCTGGAACTTGTCCCCCCCCCCCTTCACTAGTGACGGATCTGGAGCATACCTGTTGCCTTGCCTTCAGTGACGAACGCCCCTTCCTTAATGCTTCACTGACGGACGCAGTGCGTTTCACGTCTACTGACGTACTCTGGATCCTTACCTTTAGTAGTGTGTCTGGAAACTGAATCCCATGTGCCCTGGTGGTGTATGTCTGGAATTTGGGATCAGATTTAAAGAGATGTTTGCAGTAATTGGTATTTAGTGATAAGACTACATTGAAGACTTAAGCCCAGGAAGGATGGTAGTAGAGAGGATTGTCAACAATTAGTAAGAGATCTTTGTTAATACTGAGAGACAGCCATCTGCATAGAGCCCGTTCATTGCTAATGCTTGCAATACTGTCTCTCGTCCATTCTGACTTTCCCATCACACGCACAGTGCACACAATTGGCCATACATAAGGTGTTTAAACCGAATAAACCTCTCCTACCCTGGTGGTGTAATTCAGCTTCCATTAACTCCTGGCTCCCGTAGGGAGCTCCGATTGGGAAGTTATGCTGCGTTGTGGCTAATGGTCAATCGGTTCCCCTCCCTACCCCCAACCTCCCCCCCCCCCCAAATCACACACAACAATGGTGCAGCGAATGAGTCCAGTGGAACGAGGGGAGAATGACGAGAATCCCTTGTCGCACAGTACCTCACGTTTGTCTTATGTAGGTTGAGCTGCGAAGTGCAGGAGTGTACGAAGTCTGCGGGAACCACCTGTGCAGGGAATGTGAAAATCCTTAGTGTGACTGTCATAACCAGTAGTGAAGGTTAGTGTGAAGTGCTATCCCACCGTTGCGCCTCTCGTGAAGTGATAACCTTGAAAAGTTTTGCCAACTCACCGTCCTGCCTTACCAGTTGACCTAGTTCGTCTTGAGAGGAGAATCATTTACTTCCTCTTAAGGAAGGTATTGCTTCTTCCTCGCCACTCCCTTTGGTGAGTCAACGGCGGCGGGAGTGACCTGATAAGGCAGCGGTGCGTGGTGGTGACATGAGGGAGGCTGTTCAGCATGGGTAACGCACCTTGCCGCACCATCAAGACCGTAGCCATGCGCAAGACCGACCCTGTGTAAGTATCACTTGACATCTGGTCGGGATTGTCTTCTTCTCCTTTTATTAACGCATTTATATTTTCTTCACATTACTAATAAAACAAGTTATAAACCTCGTAGAATATCATTACTTACTAATTTACTGATAGGCTGTAGAAATGAACTAGAATATTTTTGAGTCCTGTAGTAGTGCGTCTTAAGCTTTTTGTTATCATGCTACACATGAATGCCTTTTTTTTATAACATTTTTTTCCCATGTCTAGTAAAAGGTTCTTGTGTCTTGTGTCTTTATTGTAAATAAAAGAAACGAAAAAGTGCTTATGTTAAATGTTTATTGTATGTGACTGTATACCCATTGTGGTAGCTAATAAGCAAATTTGTGTGAATAAGTCAGTTCCTCATTAGTTAAAAGCTATCCAGATTGATAAGATATATACGGATTTCGATTGCGCTACTTCAGTCTCAGACCTAATTTGGGTAATTGATGTATTTGGATATCAAGAGAGTCAGAATTTGTCTATCACTTAAATCCGGTCCATTTCCTGTGAACTAGTGAGGTGATTCGGATGATAGTTTACATAAATGGCACTCAGTGGCACATACTTTGCCATGGTTAACCCCCATAGGTTATACCCTCAAGGCCAAAGTCACAGCTAAGGGGGGTCATCGTATTTTCTGTTTCTCTTACATAAATTTTGGACTGTAGAGGGATTGCACATATATTACACTCCAGCAGACATGTGTCATGAAGCATCCCCATGGTCTAACCTGCAAGATCAAGGTCATGACTGGGATCATACTGTTCACAGAGGGGTTGTATTTTTCGTTTCTGCACCTTGACTTCAGAACTAAAGCAGCTTTTGTAATTAGTTTTAAGAGGCAGAGAATCATCTTAAATGATTTTCCTAAACAGCAGCTTTTGTGTATTATGTCTGGCTTCCTTACATCACAGGGTTTAAGAGAACAATTGATATTATACCCATGGAATCTGAACTGGGAACATCATCTGTTTAAGTAAATGTAAAACACATATATCAGTAGCATTAAATATCATTTGGTGACCAGCTGAATATAGATGGTCTGGCAAAAATTCTGGGTTGTAAGGTATTTTCAAGGTATGTGTGGGACCCTTTTATTTTTGAGATATGTGGTTATTTATCATTCATGATAAAAACTTCCAGTTTAATTCTAAATGTTCAACTTAGCAGCTTTACTGTTACAGACCACCACCTTTGTGTATGAATATGGTTAGGTTCACATTGAATTAAAGTCAGCTGCTATTAGTAATAATGTTAATAAACTTTTGCATCCTGTCAGGTGACTTTCAGTTGTATAGTTACATATTAAAAGGTTATAGCAATATGACCCTGAACTGTTTGATTAAGGTTTATTTGTAAGTGCCAAGATTTGTGGTTGTCATGTGCACATGGTACCAGTACATTATAATGAATATAACTATAATGATTTGATTTACTCATGTTGAAAATTGATGACCCTATTTGGTGTGGTTAGGGTTGATCATGTAAAGAATGGTAATGTAAGAGAAGTGTGGTAGTTGCCTGAGAATGAGAATGCTTAATTGGATTTGCTGAAATAGTTTGGACATATGAAAAGGATGAGTGACTACAGACTTACTAAAAGGATTTATATGTCAGAAATGAAGGGAGAAATGGGGAAATGGAGACCAAAAAAGGTGATTATAGAATGGTGTGAGAGAGACTTTTAGTTATTGGGGACTGAATAAGCATGAGAGATATGAGATAGAGTGAAATAGAGCAGTGTTTTATACAAGGGGTGACATGCTGTCATTGGGCTGATCTGGGGCATATGAAGCGGTCAGAGGAAACCAAAAAAAGGTTTGTGTGGCTTCGTTGTAGACCTCTAGAGGGTTCTGGTATTGAGGCATTGTTCATGACAGCTAGAAAGTGAATGTGAGCAAACAAATCCATTCTTCATATGGCAATACCTCGCCCTGCATGGGATACAGCAAACTAATATGAAAAAACGAGTTGTAGTGATGGTTAGTTTGAAGTTACAGATGATGCTTAGCAGGTCATTGGCATGTGGCTGGTTGGCTTAGGCTATACATACACTAAAAAGTGATTGTTATTGCCACCACTAGTACACTGGCATAGACACTACTGTGTACATACTGTACAGTGATTGGATAGCCACCAGTACTTTAATGCAATTGCTGAGGCAAAACACATACTGCACAGTGTTTGGTGTAGGCACAAGTTATCCATTGCTTTGATTGTTTAGGCCTTGCTCATGATGTGCTGTGATTTAGATAGATAAATATGGGCTGTTTGGTCTCCAAAATGGCACATGACTTCAGGCCCTGAAACATAATTGAATGTTAGTCATCACATAATGTGTTCCAAAACAGTGGAAGTGAATTGCTTGTTGTAGTTTTATTACTATTCAGATTATATTGACTAGATTTTCACTCATTCACGATTATATTGACTAGATTTTCACCATCTCGATGTGTAATCCTATTTTATGGTCATTATTATTTTTCATCACATTAAGTTTGCATCTGAATGCTATTCATATTGAAGTGTAACATCTTGTATGAATTTCACAACTAAATGGGAGCACTCTTGTCTTTTCAGTGCGGACATTGCCCTTATTGGGCTGGCTGTGATGGGCCAGAACCTCATTCTAAACATGAATGACCATGGTTGGGTTGTATGTGCATTTAACCGTACCACAGAGAAGGTTGACAACTTTTTGGCCAATGAAGCAAAGGGAACCAAGATTGTAGGGGCACACTCTCTTCAAGAAATGGTTACCAAGCTCAAGAAGCCCCGTCGTATCATGATTCTTGTCAAGGGTAAGTGGATGTTTAGTTAGTAGTTTGATATTCACTGAGTTTATTGTCTGTAATATTTGGATAATCTGTATGTGATCAGATGCCTAGGCCATGATATTGTGGCCACTATAAGCTAACTTGAACCACAGAAGGATACAAACCAATTAGTATTTAGAGATAAAAAGGTGTTTATGAGAGGAGAAAATTTTGTAGATTTCAGTTTTGTTTATTGAAATTGGCTGAGTGTAACCATAAGTGATTTTGCGGGTTGTTTAGGGGATGTGTTGTCCATAATATTTGTAAGAAAATGTTTTGTGTACCCAAGCAAATTTTTATTTAATTCATGAAAGTACTTGACTATTAATCCAACAAGTTCAGATTTTTTAAATGTTTCAGAAGGTTATGTAATAACTTTTCATTAATTATATGAGTACTGGTGTTGGGTTTTGACACTGGAATGTATAGGGAGTGACTTGGGAATCGAAATATTCATCAGTGATTTCATTTGCACTGCTGAGATTTGAACCCAACACTGAACCAGGGCATATGATGCAGCTACAGGAAATCATGGAAAGGTATGTGAGGCCTGGTTGTAGATAAGGGACTGTGTTTTCGGTGCATTACACATGGCAGATAGAGAATGGATATGAGCAAATGTGGCTTTTCTTCATCTGTTTGTGATGCTACTTTTTTCATGCTGATACTTCTAGAAAATTTTTTAACTTTCAGCTGGAGCAGCTGTGGATAGCTTCATTGATAAACTGATCCCTCTTCTAGAGAAAGGAGATATCATTATTGATGGTGGTAACTCAGAATACCAAGACACACAAAGGAGGTGAGAAGAGGAAATTATGATTACCTGTTTTTGTAATATATAAAGGGAGTTTTATACTCATGGGGCCCTAGATCTTGGAATTTTCTCTAACATTAGTCAGCTTTTCAATCATTTCTATGTTGCCAGCATTCACCTTTTCACTAATAAGCTTGTTCAGTCATCCACCACCCTGCTATTAATGCATTACTTTTTTGCCTCCTTTTTAACAGGCTTCTGTCATAGTTTCTTTCTTTGCAGTCTGCTTCCCATGAATCATGTTTTGAATGAATGTATTTGGTAAAAAAAAATAAGAATAGATATGTTTACATTTATAATGAATCTGCAAGCTTTTTGTATTTTCATAAGCCACTATCATGGATAACAGTTAGCTACACTCATAAACTTGGAAGTACATATGTTTGAATTTAGTCCTTGGTTTGTAAGATTGCCTTATAGTGTGCTCTGCATTGTGGAAGTTAGATGATCTTAGTTGTACTTCATTGAGAAATACTGGTGTAGAGACTTATGCTGCTGCTTAAGAAATTGACCTTAAATTTGTATATTACAAAGCAAGTTTCATTCTAGGTGTCAGCAGCTTACAGAGAGGGGTCTTTTGTATGTGGGCTCTGGTGTGTCAGGTGGCGAAGAAGGTGCTCGTTATGGTCCTTCCCTCATGCCTGGTGGACACAAGGAAGCCTGGCCTCACATTAAAGACATCTTCCAGGTAAGAATTTCACATTCAAAGTTGAAGGTAAAATATGCCATTATTTATGATCATTTTCTCCACTTGAATGCAAGATGCTTACTAAACAGACCTAATTGGTCAAAACAGTTTTAGCAAGTTTGAATGAAACTAAAATGAATCTGTCTCTCACAAACAGCTGTTCATTGTAGTTCAGTCATATATGAAATATAGTGTTGTTTGGTTGCAAGACATGGATTGCAGATATAAAAACACAATAGGGATGGATGTGTTGAAAATTAAATGTTTTGAGGACAACATATGTGAGGGGGGTTTGATCAAATAAGAAATGATAGGGCAGGAGGGGATTGTTTTAGTAGGAGTATGTATGAGAGAGCTGAATAGGGTGTGCTGAAATGGTTTGGACATATGGAAAGGATGAGTGAAGAGAGGCTGACAAAGACATCAAAAGTGGAGGGAGCAAGGAGAAGAGGGAAACTGAGAAGGAAGTGGAGGGATGGATGGAAAGGTGCTTTGAGCACCTCGTGCATGAGGCATGCATGAGATAGATTGATGTGGTATGCAGGGATTATGTGCAGTCTATAGGCTGAACTAGTGTGTATGAATCAGTGAGGGGAAACCAAGGAAATCCCTGTGGGGATTGGCTCTGGATGGGGGGTGGCCTCTGGTTTAAAGATTTTTCTTCACTTCTCTCTCTGCCAAGTGTATAAGTACTAACAATCACCTGTTTTTCATTCTTTCATTCTGCCCACATCATTCTTGAACTCACTTTTTACACTCTTGAGTACAATGCCAATAGGGGGTCCTACCTATGTGGGTAGAATTCTTACTTTCCTTTTCTCAGGGAGAATTATTGTAATGCAAAAAATTATAAAACAATTAGGATAGACAAGATTCATATCTTTTTTCTTTCAGAGTATTTGTGCCAAGTCAAATAGTGAGCCATGTTGTGATTGGGTTGGTGAAGATGGAGCAGGTCATTATGTGAAGATGGTGCATAATGGCATTGAATATGGAGACATGCAGCTTATTTGTGAAGCCTACCATCTTATGAAGTCTGGTTTGGGAATGGACTGTGATGAGATGAGCAAGGTATTATTTTCACCAGGTTTTTAGTTACCAAATTGCTGTTGAATCACAAAGTATATTTCCATGTCACCTTATTATTAGTGTCAGTGTTTGGATTTGTACTGCATTTTTTCTAAAATGCTTGCCCACATTACAACTAAACATATTTAGGTGTGAGAGGCACAGCCGAATAGTTGGAAATATTTTGCTTAAATATATTAGTCATTGATTTAACTATTTTTATAATCAATCCTGTTATGGAGTTATGCTATTTTCTTTAGATTACTTTAAAAAGTATTACAAGAAAATTTAAAAGTAATATTTGCAAGACCATGTGCAATTAGTGATTTTAGTATCATGTGCATCTTCAACATAAACAAAAGATTATTGGTTTACATGATTTGAATAATTATGTTATGATGAATAGTAATCATGCCCTGATGTATTAGATGAATAGACATTTAGCACAGACTGAGAATATATGACAGTGACTTCCTACATAATGAGTATTTTACACACTGATGTATAAAAAAATGGCAAAAGCAGCAATCAGTGTATCATCAACCCCTTTTCTAATTGTATGGGATGGACAGGATATATTATGCTTCTAAAATCACTCATACACATCCTTAACCTATACCTAGTGTGTTAATGTGAAACTTAGACTTTCTCAATTTTAAAAGTACTCCTTACCTTTTCGCTTTACACTTTAAGTTGATTTGTCAAGTAAGACTAACTTCACTCATACCACATCTCTACACAATATGTTTCCATTGCATCTAATCCCCAGTCATTCCTTTAGCATCTTCATTGTATCAGCAGACACTGCCTATTTCTTCATACATACTCCTCCAAGCTCTTTCTTAAGTAAAGAGATGCTTGCTGATCAAGTGACTTTTTTTTTTGTTTTTTTTTTTTTTTTTTTTTTTGAAACATGATTGTATCAGTTTCACATGTTATTGCTTTATAAACAGCTTTTGAAATTATTTTGTTATTTTTCACAGGTTTTCACGGAATGGAATAAGGGAGAACTTGACTCATTTCTTATTGAAATTACTGCAAATATCTTGAAGTTCAAAGACACTGATGGTAAGTATGCTATATTATTAGTTACTTTAAATTTCTCTTACATAAGCTTTTTTTTGTCTTCCCTAAGATTAGGGCTATTCATGCAGGAAACCAATAATGCATTTGATGAATGGAACAGCTGAGGATATAAATAGTTTTGAGCGTGATAATGAAGACTGGAGTTAAAACTGCTGTTATGAGTTTGGAAAGTGAGTGTAGAATCATGGAAAAGTGATTGTGTGCTGGAGGACTGGCTAGAGGCAGTAATTGTCCCATTGTATAAAGGTAAAGGGAATAAGAAATATTCACAAGAATTACAAAGGAGTAAGTTTTCTGACCAAAGTTGGTATATTGTATTATAGGATAATGATTTCGTATTAACAAGATTCTAGGTGAAGAATGTAGCTCATTTTTGAAGGGTAGATATGTTTAGAGCAGATATTTGCACTTAGACAAGTAATGGAGAAAGTTCTAAAGAAAAGAAATGGTATTTGGTATTTATGGATTTAGAAAAGGTTTACAGTGAAGTTGTTTATGGAAGACTTTGAATGCTGTTCAGGCTTTTATAGTGAAGTTATGATTTTTGCAAGTTAATGATAGAACTGATAGTATTTGCAAGTGATAGGAGTGCATCAAGATTATACATTTTGTAGTAATGTTCAACTAGAATGATAATAGGAAAGCTGAAATTGAAGAGTCTTGCAAATGAGAAAAGTTTGAGGCACATTCTAATTTTGGGTGAATGGGAAGAATCTGAGTGTAGAATACAATGGAAGCTTGAATGATAGAGTAGTTTCTCTAGTTTAGAGGTAGATGAGCTTCCTAGTGTAGTTAGAATTTGAAAAATAGATGGAGAAAAGATATAATATGTGAGAAGGGTATGTAGTATGAAATTTTTTTGAAAAGCACATGGACGAAAGTCAGTTAAGATGGTTTGATTGTATTAAGCATGTAGTAGATAAGTGTGTTTGTATTGAGCATTTGGTAGATATATACTGATATAGAAAACACATAGTACTGAAGTAGAAAATGCATAGTACCGAAGTATACATGGAGATACAGGAAGTAGATTTTTAAAGAGATTGTTAGATTGTTGGCTAGCAACAGGGATATTTCAAATGGAAATGCTAAAGGAATGAATTATGATTGGGTGCAGTGAAATCAATGTGTTTTTGAAAGTGGTGTGAATGAAGACGAGTCACTAATGCATAATCAAATAAATGAGCAAAATAAGAAATTAAGAAGTGTTTATGCTAGCTTGGAAGTTTTTGCGAGCATCTGGTTTTTGGAAATATTTTTAGCAAGTTTAAACCATTTGGTATTCTTATTGACAGGTTCTGCACTAGTGGAGAAGATTCGGGATGCTGCAGGTCAGAAAGGAACAGGCAAGTGGACAGCAATCTCTGGACTTGACTATGGTACTCCAACCACGCTTATTGCTGAGTCTGTGTTTGCCCGTTGCCTGTCATCATTAAAGGTGAGAGTGTGGTTAATATAACAGTTCTTTAAAGCTTCTTGATCGAAGGTTGTTCACTTATGAATTAAGTTTTGATGTGTCTGTTAAGATCTTTGAATGAATGTTAATTCCAAGTAATCATATTCTTCAGACTAAAAGTATATTTGCTAGAATACTGTAAATGACAATAACCATATTTTTTGGTTTATACAGATATTTTTGTAATCTGTTATGCAGGATGAGCGTGTGAAAGCTAGTAATGTTTTAGAAGGTCCTGGAGAAACTACCTATACTGGTGACAAAGAGGAATTTGTTGAAAACATCCGAAAGGTGAGCATTCAGTATTGAGTTAGAATGTGTGTATACATATGTGAGTGTAATTTTTTGTAATTATCTATTTTTATTTTATGGGGTGTAATTTTTTGTAATTACCTATTTTTATTTTATGGGGAGGGAGTTTTAACTCATGGGGCCCCATCTCTTGAACATTCTCTACTGTCTTATAACCTTGTACACTTTTGAATGCCATCTGCATTTACCATATCCTCCAGTTTATTTCGTTTATCTACCTCTCTCATACAGTACTATGTAAGTACTAAATAACATCTTTTTTAACATTTTTCCTGAGTTTCAAGTTCTTTCCGTAGGTTGCCGTGTTCACTGTATACATCATCAGTCTGGTTTAGAAATCTTTAAGGTTACGATCAGGTCATCCCTCACTCTTATGTCTTCCATAATGAGCAAGTTTAAGGCATCTAACCTTTCTGAGTAACTTATCTTTCTTAATTATAGCATCATCTTTATTGCCCTCCTCTGGACCTTCTCTGTCAGATCTTTGAGAGCTTCTTCTGGTGTTGTGACCAGTCTTAGAAGCTTATTTTAATTTTTGCTTTATGTAGGGTATGAACAGCTTGCTAGATATTTTCTTATCCACATACTTGAAAGCTGTTCCAATATTTGCTAGCAGACAGTTTGTGTCCTCCAGTATTCCCTTATTGTGGGACTCTGGTGACAGGTTAGGGAAAGTGTCAACTCCCAAGCCCTTCTCATACACAGAATCGTGAAACTTATATCCTGCTAGATGATAATCATATAGAGACCTTCTTTCTGTCTGTCCCATCTTCCTTACTGTTCATAAATTTGCTATTTGAATTTTATCAACTGTGTATTAGACCAAATTTGAAGTCTGTTTAGGTCCGCTTGCAAGTTGATGTAATCCTACTCACCTCTCACTTCCCTCATAAACTTTGCATCATCTGTAAAGGAGTCCATACCTTCAGGCAAGATATTTACTAAGATCAAGAAGAGTAATGGTCCCAGAACAGAACTTTGCAGCACTCCACTGGTGACCTCCACCCATTTGGAGAAGGCTCCTCTGATATATGTACTTTGTTCTCTTCCATGAAGATAATCTGCTATCCACTGAAGGAGTTTACCCCTTATTCCTGCCTGGTGATCCAGAATCATGATCAACTCCTATTACCACAGTGTCAAATGCTTTCTAATAGTTTAGAAACAAACAATCCACTCAGCCTTCCCTTTTCTCTAAGTCAGAGCTCATTCTCTTATAGAAAAATATGTGTTTTGTTACTCATGGTCTTCCCCTAACACCATGTTGCCTCTCATTTAGATCATTTCTCATTAGGAAGTCATCCATTTGCTCTCTGATTATCTTTTGTGTGAGTGTGTGTGTGTGTGTGCATATTTAAGTTTTATCATCCTTAGAAAAGTATACATGGTAGAAGTGTAAACTTTTAATTAGGATACCTGTCAGTGTACTAAGCAACATACAGAACAACTTGATTTAATATTTCAGGCTCTCTATGCCAGCAAAATTGTATCCTATGCCCAAGGTTTCATGTTGCTCCGGGAGGCTGCAGCTAAGTTTGGCTGGAATTTGAACTATGGTGGGATTGCTCTTATGTGGCGGGGAGGCTGCATTATCAGAAGGTATGTGCAGGCTCTGTAGCCTTTGGCTTAGGTTTATTCAGGAAATAACCATGAACATTTGATCAAATAAATACCTTCAGGAGATAGGTTTAACAAAAACTGTCATTGATAAATTGATGCATCAATAAAAGCATTCTTGAGAACAAAGGCTTTATAAAATGTCCCCTTCCCATTATATTCAGTTCAGATATTGGCAGTAAATTCAGGTAATGAACTTTCTCCTCACATCATGAATTCTTTGTTATATCAGATGAACATTAGTTTCACAACAGGATTTGTATGATTATCCCTTGAGAGCATATCTGTATTTCACAACAGTTGAAGACTTCTACCCAAAATTTTTTTGGCATTTTGATCATATTAAATGACCAACCAGAACTCACTTACGTAGGGTTAGGCTTTCAGTTCATTGTATTGCATTTTTCAATATTACAGGTTCTTTGGTCAGAACTACATTCTAAATTTCTGTCATATAGCAAATTGTAAATGAATGTGTTTCTTGTTTCTACAGTGTGTTCTTGGGTAAGATTAAGGAAGCATTTGACAAGAACCCTCAACTGACCAACCTTCTGTTAGATGACTTTTTCAAAGAGGCTGTCGGCAAATGTCAGTCAGGATGGCGTGCCGTTGTGGCCCAAGGGGCACTACTTGGCATCCCTACACCAGCTCTAAGTTCTGCACTTGCCTTTTATGATGGCTACAGGTCAGCTGTGCTCCCTGCCAACCTCATTCAGGTAAGAAATCATATGAATTGGAAGAGTAATCTTGCAGAGGAGATAAGTTTGATCCTACCACTAGACAGCACTGACTTGTTTGCAGTTGTATGTGTAGTGTTTCGTACTCAATCATATTTAGGTTCAAGATTGATACTTTTCACCATCTGGTAGTTTGTGACTTGAACATTCAGGAGTTTGAGAGGCTTACATGGAATATAATGAATTAGATCACTTTGGTATAAGGAGCATGACATGTTGTCATTAGGCTGATGGATGTTATGTTTGGTTTTGGTACATTAAATGTGGCAGCTAGAGAGTGGAAGTGAACTAATGAAGCCACTAAGAAGCACTAAGTTAGGAGAATTATATGTGTACCCAAAGTTTAATCAAGGTTACCTTGAAATTGATCTTCACTGCCAAGTTCATTAAAGAAAATCCTCATGTATTAATCTTTTTCAGGCACAGCGTGACTATTTTGGAGCTCACACCTATGAACTGGCTGATTCGCCTGGTAAATTCCATCACACTAACTGGACTGGGACAGGTGGCAACGTTTCTGCAACTACTTATGATGCTTAAAGAATCCTTTTATGCCTTCTTGATATTCCTGATACCTCTTTTCTCTCAGTGAAAGAAGGATAATACTTTTGTGCTTGCTTTCATCTTATGTTTTATTAAATACGTATGTCTTGATCTGTAAATTTCATTCCAGAATAAGAGTAACCAAAATTCCTTGAGAGTATTTTTTTCTCTGCTTATATATGTTTTATGTATTTTCATCATATACACTCATGCTTTCAGGCAAGTTGAAAGATGCTTAATGAATGAATTATTTCACTGAATCATGGCTTGGGACAGTTTTGGCTTTTGCACATTACTGGCACTTGCTTCATTCATATCAAATAGAGGGTTTTAGTCATGTGGATAAACTGTATTCAGTATGGCCTTAATTTATTTATTTTTCAATAACTGACAAATGTATTTTAGTATTTATGGCTTTAAGCAAGGAATGATAAAACTTTTACTTTTTTATGTGAAAAGTATCAATTTATGAGACGTTCCAACAGTTAGTAAGGTACTAGATATTGATGATTGGACTTAATTGAGTTACCTGGAATTGAAAGTCACAAATGTAGATTCTGGAACAATTTATTTGGTGATTTAAGGGGAACTGCCATAGGAGAAGTTAAGAGCTTGCTTTTTATCATGTTGATTGTTCCTTTATTTGGTCACATTCAAAGTGAAGCAGCAGTGTTGATTTGATACATATTCTGAAAACTCCAAGCTTTCCTTCAGTTTTTTACTTTTTAACTTTTGCCTTGTTTTCAGTTTTTACATTTCTTGCTTCTTTATATTCAGTTCCCCCCTTTGGTACTCTTGCCAAAGCACCCTTCATTCTTTTCACACATTCCCATGAATTAGCAATTAAGTGTTTAACTTTGTTAGTCATTGTGCAGAATGGAACAGCAGATATGAAGTTCTGTGGTTAGACTTTTCAACGTACAATGTCAGTTTTGTTTTTGGAGTTTTTCATGCTGAACTGTGTGATTATGCATACACATTTGCTTATTTATTATCAAACTGTGTAATGGGTTGAAAGTAGAGTGGCATTAAGGCCTCATATATGAAGTTTGTGTGACATCTTTTTAAACAGTAGTTTATCTCAGAGGTACCACCATTCACTTCATAACTGTATGTTTATCAGGAGGCCTTATTTCTGTAGAGTAATTGTTTGCATATTTGTATAATATATTGAAAAGTTATATTTGGTAATGAAATAGATATGAATTTTTGATAAATATTTTATAGAATATGGTTTATTATTTTCCTCACATTCCATAAAAAGTAAAATTCTTACATTTTCAGATTAGGGTTCATTGGTTCCATTTGCTGCCATATTAAAACCCAGGTATCTGAAACACTGCTTCTTCCAAATTTTCACATTCAGAGTCACACCCCAACAAACCTGTCTCTCTACCCTACTAAACCTGATAACCTTGCTTTTATTCATATGGACTCTTGACTTACTCCTTTCTTACACTTTCCCAAACTCAGGCACCAACTTCTGCATCTTCACACTCAGATTTATTACCAGTACCATATCATCAGCAAACATCTGACTCATTTCCCAGACCCCTTCATCCCCAATAAACTGTATACTTTCCCCTCTCTCCAGGACAATTGTGTTTACCACCCTATTCATAAACAATTAAGCAGCCATGATGACATAACATACCCTAGGTGCTCTGGTGCAGACTAACCTTCACCTAGAACCACTCTCTTTCCTCTCTTCCTACTCATACATATGCCTTACACTCTTGATGGAAACTTCTCATTGCTGGTATCTTTCTACCCACACCATACACTTGTAAGACCTTCCTCAAGGCATCTCTATCAACCCTACTGTATGCTCTCTCCAGATCCATAAGTGCCACAAGCATTATTCAGTGTTAAACACCTGATCCACACATCCTCTACCACTCCTGAAATCACATTGCTCCTCCTCAGTTTGTATATTCCTTCATTGTCTCAGTCATCAATCTCCCATACAACTCGCCATGTACATTCAACAAATTTGTCCCTATGTAGTTTGAATACTCATCTTTATTGCCCTTTTCTTTATACAGTGGCACTTTACATGGACTCCACCAATCCTCAGGCACATCAACAAGATCCATACATACACTGAAAATCCTAACTAACCAATCAACAACACAGTCACTTTTCTTAAGAGATTCTACTACATTATCATCCATTCCAGTTACCTTCCCACATTTCATCTTGGACATCTTACTCCTTCACCAAACCACTTGTCGGTATTTTCTCACTTCACTTAACTCCCTCGACCAAAACACCTCATAACTGCCAACTTATCATCAAACACATTCAACAATCCTTCAAAATACTGAGTGCATGTCCTAACCTCATCATTACCTGTTACCACTTCTCCATATGCTCCTTTCACAGAAGTTCCCATTTGTTTTCCTCACAGTTAACTTCTTTCCAACACATATTACTCTTTCTGAGGTTTACTAAATCTCTACCCAACCCTTCATTTGCCCTCTTTTTCAAACCTTCCTTTTGATCTGCCTCTTTCTCTTGTATGTTTCTCAACCATTTGGACTCCTTCCTCGTAAGTATTCCCCTTACATCTCTCTTTTCTCTTTCACTAGCAACTTTGCTTCTTTATCCTACTACTCACTACCCTTTCTCACCTGACTGCTTCCCACATTCTGCATGCCAAATACTTCACTTCTACACACTAGCATTGCTTCACTAAATATCTCCTATTAATCACTTACCCGCTTCCCTTGTTTCAGTTATTCTCATCTTTTGCCACACTGCAACCAACTTTTCATGGTATTTCCTCATGTCTTTTTCCAAGCTCACCTATTTTCACCACCTTTTATTTTTTTTTTTAATGTTATCCAAGAGCCTCTACAAATCTCCACCCTTGCCTCCACCAGGTAATGGTTAGACATCCCACCAACTGCTCTTCTCAACAAACTGACATCCAGTATTCTTTTTGGCATGTTTATCAAACTGTATGTAATCCAATAATTCAGTCTCGCCATCTTTCCTACTCACTCATGTATACTTATGCATGTCCTTTTTAAATTAAGTATTCCCAATCATCAGTCCCTCAGCGAACAATTCCACAAGCTGTTTACCATTCCTATTTACCTCACTATATAACCCATGTTACCCAGTAATACCCTCAATTGCCTCATTACTCATTCTCGCATTTAAATCACCCAACACTATTACCTTATCTCCAACAGCAAACTGCTGGCTGACTCACTCAGCCGCTCTCCAAGCACTTATCTCTCGTCCTCCTCCACATGGATAGGTGCATAAGCACTAATAATCACCTGTCCCTTTTTTTTATGTTGAATGGACGGAAATTATTTGCTCACTTCCCACACTCTCACACATTCCCACATTTGTTTGACCGGTAGTGCCACCACTTCCTTAGCTCTTGCCCTCTCAAGATCCATAGACTTTACCCCAAAGACATTCCAAAACATTATTCACTTTTACCCCTGAGCTTTGTTTCTCACAGAGCCAAATCATCCTTGCTCCTTTCTGTAGACATGCTACCTATCTCTCCAGTCTTCTCATCTAGGTTACATTCATAAACATAAAAATCCCAGCTTGATCCTTTAAGGAGGAGAAGCACTCGTCGCTTTTTTTTTTTTTTTTTTTTATGTTGAAGG
>JAYMFT010336262.1:0-23178 GCA_038088735.1 Panulirus argus
ACACACACACACACACACACACACACACACACACACACACACACACACACACACACACACACACACGCACACACACTGCAGGTGTTATAGTTACTGGGTTTCAGGTGATGATATATCATAATGGTAACTCTCTGACGTCCTCCTATGCATACGATAACCTATTGATTCGTTGGTTGCTGACGTGAGTATACCGGAGGGGAAGCCTCAGTGGGGGCAGTACAGCACAGGGCACAGAGACCCAAGTTACGGGAGAGTACATAACACACTGACGGGGCAATAATGGAGTACTGATGAACCAGGTGAAGGAGGAGATTACCATACGACGAGGGCACATGAGAATACCCGAGTACGTGAGAACTCATAGTGACGGGAGTACATGAGACTGCCCATAGATGTTACAGTACGGGAGAGTACATAGACGGCTGCGGGACAGAAATAACGGAAACCAAAAGTGAATTGTGTCATTTGTTCCCACCGGAGAAAGCTGGACGTCTCGTTTAGTCGGAGAACGTTGCCATGCCTCGTTGTCGCCATTTGCGCCTGGCTGGCAAAATGACTGACTGGCCCTGCGTTGACATAGTCGCCGTTGGGTTTGTTAGCAGTTGTTTGTGCCGGCGGGAGGGCGTGAGCGGTGACCTCCTCCCTCTCGCACTTGGCAAGGCAGACCGGGTAAGGTGTTGTTGCTCGCAGCTGTGCCAAGTTGCCCCACACGTATCCAATGTGAGGGGGAGGGGGGGGGGGGTGTTTGTCTCCAGCTGTGTTCAGGGGGCTGGGGGGGGGGGGGGGGGGGCGTCGCTGCTGGCACGATTGGCGGTAATGAAGTTGCTTTCGCGTCACCAGTTATGACGGGAAGAGTAATTGAGTGGACCCAGTTTTGCCAGGAAGGGTAATTACGTGGCCCCATTTATGTTAGGGAGGGTAATTACTTTGCTCCAGTTGTGATAGGGAGGGTAATTACTCGGACCCAGTTTTGCCAGGGAGAGTAATTACATGGCTCTGATTATGATAGGAAGGTAATTACTTGGCCCCATTTATGATTGGGAGAGTAATTACTTGGCCGCACTTATGTGAGGGAGGGTAATTACTTGGCCCCATTTATGATTGGGTGGGTAATTACTTGGCCCATTTTATGTTAAGAAGGGTAATTACTTGACCCTAGGTATGATAGGCAGGGTAATTACTTGGCCCCAGTAATGCTAGGGAGGGTAATTAATTGACGCCATTTATGCCACTGAGGGTGATTATTTAGCCCCAGTTATGCCAGGGGGGGAAGGGTAATCATAAGAGCAGTATAACCCACAAAGTGGTGTGCTAAGGAATAGGAAATGTGCGCAGTGCTTGTGTGAGGATGTCCTGGTGTTGCCCAGAGACGTTGTTAGCGTGTGACGGGGAGGGTCAGGTTATTACGACTGTGTCTGGCTCCCTGGCGCTGATGGTGCCTCCTCATTCTCAGGATTCCATTCCATTTACTTATTGGTATTAAGTGGAATCCCTGGTTTACCTGGATTGTGTAAGAGACATGCCCCTAGTGCATGGTTTACATAGTAATTACCATTACCTAGTTATTTCCCCCCTATTACGTGGTAATATTCGCCTATTACCTAGTTACTTTCAGCTGTTACCTAGCTGTTTTTCCTATTACCTGATTATTTTCCCACGTTACCTGGTCAAAATATTCCCCTTATTACCTAGTTATTTTCCCCTATTATCTGACTGTCTCTATTTGTGGTATCTTTCCTTATTTTTCCGAAATTTCTTCTTATTTTCTGACAAGTGTCGCGTTTTATTTCCGGGTTCTGAAGATATGCTTCATTGTAATATCCCGGGTTATGGAGATATACGTCATGGTAATATTCCGGGTCCAGAGAATATTCGTCACGGTAATATTCCGGGTTCTGAAGTCGTTGCAGAGAAGGTAAGACTGTTTTCGGAGTGCTGGATTTATTTACACCTTTTATGTAGAGTTGTTAGCAGTGGATCACTATTTTTTATTTTTATCTTTATTATTTTTGGATCGGTCTGGAGGATTTGAGTTCCGTGTCAGTGACAGAGATTTTTTTTGTAGGACGGTGGCGTTAAAGAGGGATGGCTCTGGGACAGACAGGATGTGGAGTGGTGTCCCGGGAGAGAGAGTTTCTTGGTAGGGAAGATGTTAGGATCCCGTCGTCGTTTTTCCTGCCTTGTGTCGTTCTGGTCTCGCGCCATCACCTTCCCTCACTCTCTAGTCCTCCCTCTACATCCTTCTGCTCCGCACTACTCCGTCTATACCTCCCCTCTACATTTTCCTTGACCCCTATTTTCTTTTTTTCATTCCCTTTCTTCTATCTCAGTTAACAGAAAAAAAAAGACGATCAACACAACGATTGCGTGTCATTACGGCTTGGATTACCAACGATCAGGTGTTTTCACCCAGACAGACTCGTCAACATTATTACGTACTCGCACTCGTATTACTATTCACTCAAGTGTTGTACACAGTTGTTACGAGTAAATCCCCCAACACCTGTTCGCCGAGGCAACTTACCGCGAATTCAGCAGATTACAGAACCAACCAGAGGAAATAATACGGTAGATTTACATCTTCACAAAATGATGTAGACGTAATCTGTGACGTCCCTATTTCAGATGCACTGTGCTCTAATTACAACGTAATTTGAAGTAAAACCAATTATGGTGGTTGCTGACCGTTACGGTATAAGACGCTCCACCATGGAGTTGAATTCAGCAGTTTTAAGTTTTATTAGTAAACGGATGAAATGGGAAGATGTAAACACTGAAATGTTTGTGGCACAGTGGAAACTCTTCCTCACTGCTAAAAGACCAGATGAGTGTGTTAGACCAGATGAGTGTGTTAGATATATGACCACAGAAGCACTCCAGACAGGCAACAGACATACATATGGAAAAAAAAAAGAATCTAAACTACATCGTGGAAGATGAGTCCTGTATAGGTAGTGAAAACGAACTGCAGACCTAGAAATACCACAGCTCACCCAGCAGAGGAAAAAAATGTCAGACGACCTGACGGACTTAAACCGTAAACCCCCCAGAAATCATGCACGCCCCCGGAAGTTGACGTATGCAAAACGCAACTTTAGGACCAACAATTCCTTTGGCCCACTGAGAAGAGAAGAGGACACATAGACAGATGATTGCCAGGTGAGTGAGATAGTTGAGAAAAAAAAAAAGTCATTGGTTTTTAGAGCCAAAAACACCTTGAAGGTAAACGACCCACCCTACATCCTCCGAACAGTAATCCCATTTTCTTTACGTTAGCAGTACTCACTTCCTCACCACAGGCCTTCGAGAGGCCATTGACAACATCCCCATGAACTCTGCACCTGGACCAGATTCCTGTGGAACTCTCATCGTAAAGAGATACAAAAGACCATTTTGCGTGAGCACTCAACACCCTGACACCGGCTCACATCGCCCCACTCTCATAGCGGATGAAGCATAGCAGCCCCAGAAGCCTGTCGACCACTCCCAACGTCATCGCACGTTGTTGACATTTTCGACATAATCTAGGGATTAGACTGGCCGAATTTATGGAAGCCATTAGTCTACATAACTCAGCCATGACAGGGTGGTTTCACGGCCTGATCTCGCCTCTCTCAGTGGCGTGACCTCTCCAGTAAAATTATAGAGCCACTGTGCAGTAAACAGAATGCTGATTCGGTACACAAAGTCCTGGAAGAAAACCTCAGTAGAAGGTGAGCTTGGTGCCACAGCACGCAAGATGCGTATGGTGGGTGTACCCGGAAAGACTGGAAGATGGCTACGCGTCGTCTTTACGAACAGATCACACCAGGGTAGTAGTAGTAGTTCCAGCCATACCATTCGTAAAAGGAACTGGACTCTCGCCTCTTATGTTCCTGATTTTCATGAGGTCAGTGAAGTCTGTACTCCCTGGAACGCGACTGGAGATGTTTATCGTTATTCACCCTTGGAAAATCGCAGAAGGCGTGGTTCCCATCCGTCACCGAACAACGTACAGCCTTTCCCTGCTGGCACGAGAGCCATGGAACGCTGTGAAATATTACCACTGAGGTCGTAAAGCTGTGGTAAGCACGAGAGAAATCACCTCGAACATCCGGGGGGCCCCAAGACTATGCAAGGCTTTGCCTGCAGAATTGCAGAATTACCACAGGGGAGAGATTTATGAAGGTGAGCATTATTTACAAAGTGTGCCCGACCAGTCAACCTGTGGTGATTATGTGGGCCTGCAAGGACCCGGCCTCCAGTATTGGTCGACCAAGGACTTAACTGAGCGGCTTGGGGACTCGGCCCGAGATCTGTGGGTAGAAAGTGTCCGAAGTCAAAACCAGATCACATGATCAGGAGCGGATCTGTTTAAGACTCAGTGATGTGAGATGCGGGATCTGCTTGACTGGAAGACATTTCTGAATAATGCTGTTAAGTGGAGGAGCATGAACACCTACCACAGGAGCATGAACACCTACCACAGGAGCGTGAACACCTACCACAGGAACATGAACAACTGCCACAGGAGCATGAATACCATCCACAGGAGCATGAACACCTTCCACAGGAGCATGAACACCTTCCACAGGAGCGTGAACACCTACGACAGGCGTACGAACACCTGCCACAGGAGCGTAAGCATCTTCCACAGGAGCATGAACAGCTGCCACAGGAGCATAAACGCCTTTCACAGAAGCGTGAACACCGACCACAGGAGCATGAACATCTGCCACAAGAGCATGAACACCTTCCACAGGAACATGAACACCTACCACAGGAGCATGAACACCTTCCACAGAAGCGTGAATACCGACCACAGGAGCATGAACATCTGCCACAGGAGCATGAGCACCTTCCACAGGAGCACGAACACCTGCCACAGGAGCGTGAACACCTACCACAGTAGCATGAACACCTTCCACAGGAACATGAACACCTAGCACTGTAGCATGAACACCTTCCACAGGAGCATGAACGCTTACCACAGGAACATGAACAACTTTCACAGGAGCACGAATACCATTCACAGGAGCATGAACATCTATCAGGAGTACGAACACCTGCCACAGGAGCGTAAGCATCTTCCAGAGGAGCATGAACAACTGCCACAAGAGCATGAACGCCTTCCACAGAAGCGTGAACACCTACCACAGGAGCATGAACACTTTCCACAGGAGCGTGAACACCTACCACAGGAGCACGAACACCTGCCACAGGAGCGTGAACATCTACCACAGGAGCATGAACAGCTGCCACAGGAGCATGAACACGTTCCACAGGAGCGTGAACATCTACCACAGCAGCATGAACACCTGCCACAGGAGCGTGAACACCTACCACAGGAGCATGAACACCTGCCACAGGAACACGACCACCCACCATAGGAGCATGAACACCAACCACAGGAGCATGAACATCTACCACAGGAACTTGAACACCTGTCAAAAGCATAGGCAGGTAGGGAAGGCGTGGCTCGAGGTTAAAGGTGATGGAAGCGGCTGCTGTGACGCAGCAGATGTACGCGAGGCCGGGGCATGAACACTGGCGACACGACCCCCTGAAATATGAACACTGACAGCTTGAGCACCCGAAACATGAACACTGGCAGCTTGAGCACCTGAAACATGAACACTGGCAGCTTAAGCACCCGAAACATGAACACTGGCAGCTTGAGCACATGGAACATGAACACTGGCAGCTTGAGCACCTGAAACATGAACACTGGCAGCTTGAGCACCTGAAACATGAACACTGGCAGCTTGAGCACATGGAACATGAACACTGGCAGCTTAAGCACCTGAAACATGAACACTGGCAGCTTGAGCACCTGAAACATGAACACTGGCAGCTTGAGCTCCTGAAACATGAACACTGGCAGCTTAAGCACCTGAAACATGAACACTGGCAGCTTGAGCTCCTGAAATATGAACACTGGCAGCCTTACAACATGCAGCATGAGCACTGGCAGCTGGTACACGCTGAGGCTGAGCGCTAGAAGCCTGAATACCGGCACTTTGAGCACCCGGAGCTCAGATATTGACAGCCTGAGCACTTGAAGCGAGATCATTGGTTGTCTGAGTACCCAAGGGATCCTGAATGCCGGCAGCCTGAGCGCCCGGAGCCTGAACACTGACAGCTTGAACACCCGGGACCCTGAACACTGGCATGAGCACCCACACCTTGAACCTGGATGCCAGAGGACCGGGAACCAGGAACTGGAAGACTCTCAGCATGAACGCCAAGAACCTGAACACTAGCATAATGAACACCTGGACCTTGAACACTGGCAGCATTGAACACCAGGAACATGAACACTTCTATCATGAACAGCAGGAACCTGGACGCATCCACCTTCGCCTCATGAACCGTCTTCTCCAGCACTGTGTGGTGGTGGGGAGATAGGTGAGAGCACCCCAGTCTGCTGGGGTAAATCATTTGGCAGAAAAAACAAACGCCCTTCTTCCATTCCGGTCTATTCCTTTCCTTGTCCCAACTCTTTTTCCTCCCCTCTAACCACCTTGTCAAACAAAGACAGACAAAACGTGTAGTTAGGGTGGGGTGAGGAGGGGCAGAGTGCTGGTGCAAGACCCTCGGGGGTCAGGCGGGTCATGGTGGGGTCAGGAGGGGGCAGCAGGCAGGGACCAGGTAAGTATAGGGTGGAGTGTTGGAATGGGGTTGATTGTGGAGGGGAGGAGGGAGTACATGGGAGCACAAATCAAATCAGTGGGAGGGGAGGAGGGAGTACATGGGAGGGGAGGAGAGAGTTCTTGGGATGGGACAGCACTGTGCCCGCTGACACCAGAAACAGTATGCGATACACAACAGAGACGTTCGAGAGTTCACTGCACAAGCACTTGCCTACCAGACCAGCCAGGCTGTCAGGGCTGTGTGGGCCTGAGGGCAGCTTGGTCGACCAACGAGCGAACCCAAGAGCCTGGGTCTAGCCTGGGCTATGGGGGTCAAGGCCCCCCAAAGATTTCGATTGGTATTCAACAGGCAGGAGAGATTACGTGGGAGCCCACGGGAAAGTCAGATAACAGAAGACCTGATGGTGTATCACGAGGTTTTCTTCTGGAGGACAGTAATGGAATGAGTACTCAGTTATGTAGTTGGAGACAGGAGAGAAAATCTGAAGGCAGCTCCCCACCCACCACTCCCGCTGGCATATCACCCATCAGGAAAATAGCTGTGGAAGGACACGGTACTACAGACAGAATATGCTGGCGTGGGAATTTTGTTGGGAAAGGGTGAATGGAAAACGCATTCTAATGTAAATACAACGGCTGGATGGTCTAAAAAATGAGCTCAGACGCCTAACTGTAAAGAAGCAGTGAAATGAAATACGTACATATCAAAATACCAGTTATACGCAGACGTATTTGCAGATTATTGATAAAAGGTGACTGTAGCTCTGTGTTAAAGTGTATTGATGGAAGAGAAGGTGGAAGAATGTGGAGGGGGGGAGTTATGGTAGACTCAATTGGAGAAGCTGGAAATGATTCAAGAATGTAATGAGAATATGAACAAAATACGGGGAGAGAAACAGAGAGGGTGAGTGAGATAGGGAGCTGTAGTGAATGGAGGCAGGGAGGGAGGGAGGATGGGTTGACTGGAACCTACCACAGATGGGGGTTGGAGGAAGAGTCCACTTGTTCATTATCATCACACAGTTCGCTGGGCGAGGCTGTCTGGTGTGTGCTGCCTTTGTCTAGCCACGCCAGCGTGTCCAATGTCCAGCCCAGCCTTGTGCCTCTCCTGTCCGCCATTATCCCTGTGTGAGGGCCACATACACGCACCACCGTCCCCTGTGTGGCCAGTTGCTCCAGTGTGTGGCCGCCTGCTCCAGTGTGTGGCCACTTGCCCGCCAGTACCCAAGCCTGTGGCCAAATGCCCTGAGTCACCAGTTCACCTTATGGGGCCACCTTCCTCCGCTAGCACCCTCTCTCTGTGGCCACCTGCCCGCCGTTACCCCTCCCTGTGTAATCAGGATCTCGAGCCATTAACCTCCCTGTCAGGTCACCTGTCTCTGCTCTAGTGCCCGAAGCCCACCCATCTATGTCCTCTACACATTAAGCACGACGGCAAGACCGCTGGGAGTGCCATCTTGTTACCCTTGACCACAACTGTACAACACTCTGGTGTGATTACTTTCCTTTGTCCTTATCCTTTAAGGGTCGCTTAGAGGTCACGTCATCATGCTTAAGGGTCGCAGCGTCGTAGTTAAGGAGTTAACTGCTTGTCATTGGCGGTCACCCTCTTCCCGAGAGGATACACACACAGCCGAACACGTGCTTCAGACTGACCTGGGTAAACACAGACAGAAATAAGCCGCAAAGTGATTTCTGATTTCCCAGCTGCATTGCTGTTACGAACATCCACAAACTCTGGTAGAAGTATTGAGGCTAAAGTCCCTTCCCCATCTTGGGCACTTGCGATGTACAGAACTGGTCTCACCTCCAGCAACTGGAAATATGATTTCTTATTCATCATACCATCAGAACAAGGGAAGAATCTGTGTACTGTATATGGACTAATGCCATCTAAGTTACTGAACACTGGTTGATGTAGACAGGGACCCTGGATCTTTTCCTCAGATTGTTTGTACAAGACTTGGGCTCTCACACGGGAACTGGGTCCGCGTACAGCAACGGCTTCGAGAATAAAGACTGAACGAGAACAACTGAGGCCAGACCTATGTGGCCCTCGTTGTAATGTCCAGAGACAAAATACTGACACGTCTGGGAATCCGTGAGACATGACAGTAGCTGTTCCAGTTGTTATATTCATGGAATTCAGATTCCTCTCAAGTTGAAATGTTGAGGCGAGCTTCCTAGGGCTTCAAGATGAGAAGAACTTGGCTTAAAGGATCTCTGGGCTTAAACTTATACCGTCTAACCCTACTCATAAACATGTTTTTTTGCAGCCGAGGGGCTGAGGTATTTAATCAACATCCAAAGTTTTCTAAACCCTTTCATATGTGAATGAAAAAAAAAAAATGGCGTTAATGAGAGCAGTTTCGACGTAACCTTAATTTAAAGAAGTAGGTCTTGCTGGGTTCCCTCCTTGGAAGTTTCCCCGAGTTCAAAATTTTCACGGACTGGATGACAACGGGCAAAGACAGTGTGGCTATTGCGATAAAAAGTGGATTCCTTCAGCGTGATACTAATCAGGCAAAGAGAGGCAAAGGCATATACTGATGGCCCCAGACTGTGATGAAGATGTAGGCTCTGCTGTAGTTACCGAAGAAGAATCTCGTATGGCAAAACTACCAAGAGAATCCTCCCATATGTCCTGCGAAACTGTATGGTAATCAGGCTACACTTAACATTAATCGAACAGGCTCCTATAAGGAGATTTACAATCTCCTCCGATTCCCAGAGTGTACGCCAAGCCATATCACAACCTCCCGTTGTTCAAGAAGTCCAAGATTTGGACGTAAGAGTCCTCTCAAGGCATAAGGGTGTAGAACTGTGCAAAGTGTCCCGGACATGTTGGTATCATCGATAATGAAATACTAGATGATGGGGTTAAAGCAGCCATATCTAGCCGTTTACGTGCGAGAGAGGTATCCCTCGCAGTGATTTTCTTAGTGGAACGAAGAAACGTTCTCTATGAATGGCACGCTATAGATGGGACTCGGAAGCCCAGAAGAATATAACAGACTACAAAGGATGAACAAAGGTGTTGGAAGTCTGGCGTTCCTCCTGCAGAAGGAATCACCATTTGGGATGCACTTATTCGTCGACTGACGATTCGTCTGCATAAGCGAATTATGGAGACGGAGACCTGCCCCAGTATGCGACACCTGCAGTTGTAATGTATTACCGTGGAATATATACATACTGACGGAAGGACAAAAGTATGCGTGTCTCGGAGTCAAATATGAATTGTATAATGACAGTGGAAGGAATTAAAGTAACGGAGAAATTTTCGGCAGTAACGCTACTACAACTGATGGACTGATGAACTGTTAGCGTTCCTGACTGTGACGCATCACGGGCCGCCCAGGGTCGAGCGCATAGGTTCGAATCCTGGTTGCGGCAGTCGGTCCACAGTCAACCCAGCTGTTCATCCACCACTAGGGGCTGGTCGATAAAATGGGTACCTGGCTCAGGCTAGGGTATGTATATATATATATATATAGCGTTAATGGGATGGCCTCGATTAGGGCCTCTGGTGCCCGTGCCGTCTCAACGAAATGCAACGACCCAATCCAATAGTATGGGCCCAGCCCGGGGAGTGAGAGTGAAGACCCCAAAGACTTCACAAAGGCATGTACTAGGTACACTTCACTACTGGAGTAAATGTTCGCCCACTGTTGTAAATGTTCTTCCAGGGGAGTAATGTTCGTCCACTGTGGTAAATATTCGTCCTCTGTAGTTAAATGTTCGTCCACTGTAGTAAATGAGGGTTAGTGTTTCCAGACGACTGAAGGAGAAATATAGTTTGGCTTGAGAAACTTGATATCTGGTCGCTAAAATTAATTGTCCCTGAACAGAGTCCTCTTTCTTTTGTTTTGCAAACGTCCATTTGTAGATTTTACTGAAGAATAGTGTTCCTTTTTTTTTTATGAATGATGTATATTAGCCAAGGGCAGAAACTTCGTTAGGGTGAAAAAAAAATAAATGTTGAGGAGAGGAATGTTCGAGTCAAAAACTGTTTATCCAGATAAGCTGGGAAGGCTCAAGGGAAGGTGTCCCCAACAAAAGTTCAATAGGGTAGATGAAGAGAAAAAGTAATTGATGAAGTAGAAGAATGTTTTTAAGACTGATTGATAAAGCTGATGAGGTGGGGAAAGGATGGTGTGTGTGTGTGTGTGTGTGTGTGTGTGTGTGCGCGCGCGCGCGCGCGTAACGCTAGAGTACATTCTTCCTTCTGTAACTCTACACTTACATGATTTAGTGTTTCCTGTTTCCGCTCACGTTCCCCAGGTTCACTCACGTCCTCTTGTACCCAGCCTTGTGTCTTCCACCTCTCTTTCGCGTCCCTTATTTCACGCTGCCGGGGTAGCCACATTATTGCCCCGTGTTGTCGTCCTCCACGCTCTCGTGTCGACGTACTTTTCAGTCACGGACAGACAGAACTGTGATACATAGGAATACAGAGGAACTCTAAAAACAGCAAGCAGCAGCAGACCATTTAGCTCCTTTCGAGGCTGTTCCAAATTGTGGATGATATCAGGAACCCCCTGGAGAAAGGGCCTTGCATTGGTGATACTAATGATAATGATAAGAAACGGGTTGATTATTTCCAAGGTGTGTGTATAGTGCCCATAATGATGAGATGATCGGGCCTCCGGATTTCACCATACTGTGTTTTAACTGTCGGCACTTCACAGTCTCATGTGGTTCCTCTGGCTGCACCTCTCTTTGTACAGTATCTTGAGGCTATTATGTATATATATATATATATATATATATATCATGAGGTTGAGCGTTCCCTACCATCCTCACCCTCCTGTACTAACTGACGGCACCCACTGTACGGCTCTCCACACCCTTGGCCATATACACACACACTGTTCATCCGCACTATCACTTGAAATGCTTCGTGTTTATGCAGCTGGCAAGTAAGGATGTTGAATTTTAAATTAAAAAAAATCTCTCTTCTCTCTCTCTCTCTCTCTCTCTCTCTCTCTCTCTCTCTATCACTCTCTATTCCCTCTTCTTGCATGTTCCTCCGTTCCCTCTGCGCCCGGGTGCTGGGACAACTTCCTCCCTGGGGATCAAGTTTCCAATTATTTTTTTTTTCTTTTCTTTCATCGACGGAGTTGATTGATTGGCAGTGCCAAGCTGTGGCCATGACCCGGGACCGGTCCCTGCCATGCCACGGGTATCCTGTGTCGCCGGGGAGTCCTGTTGGTCGCGTCTCTTGTGTGGCCGTTGTCTCGCGCCGCCCAGTCAGTGGCCGTCTCGTTGCGTTATTCTCCCCCTAATAGGAATCGTGTGTTGTTGCTACAGGATGGTTGTATAACCAAGTATTGCCATGTATAGCCTGTGTCGCCGTGGAGACGTCTTGTCATGTGGTGTATTGTCGGTTGGGGAGGGGGGTGTGGCCGCATGACACCCCGGCGTTGGAAGGTTGCGACACCGCTTGTCGATATGTAATTTTTGTACGTCATTGCCTGGTGAGGGTGACCTGAAAGGAATGTCACGTGTAAATTTGTCGCTGTGTGTGTGTGGGGGGGGGGGGTAGTGTGGAGGCGAGGTGGTGTGCCGTCATAGGGGAGGGAGGCGTGATGGTGACGGGGGCCGCCAGGAGGTGCGACGTAAACACATTCTTCCTCTGGATAATTTGGTTCTCCTCCAACCGTCCCTCCTCCAACCCTCCCTCGTCAGCCCTTCCTCCTCAGCCCTCCCTCTTTAACCCTCCTTCCTAAGCCCTCCCTCCCTCTTCAGCTCTCCTTCCCTCAGCCCTCCCTCTTTAAGCCTCCCTCCTCAGCCCTTCCCCAGCAGCCTTTTCCATTGAACCCTCCTCCTCAGCCCTCCCCATCTAGCACTCCGTCTTCATCTTTTTTTTTTTTGTAATATGATTATTAGAGAAAGAAGGAAAAGGAGTTGGACGTGGAAAGTTGTATTTTAGGAATGGAAGAGAGAGAGAGTGGAAGAGTATGTAAAGGTAGGTGTATGGTGTAGATTGCCTGAGGTGTGGAGAAGGATTCTCTGGAAACATGTTTTTTTCGTGTCTTAATTACATCACCCCGGCAGACTTGGGGTTTTTTATGTTGTGACGTTTCACACTCGTCAGTTCAAGGAAGGAAAAGGAGCAAAGCTAAGCTAAGCTAAGCATTGTGTATTGTGGACACCGATGGATGGTTGAGGGTTTCCTTTGTGCTTTGAGGTCTCGTGGGAACCAAGGGGGTTTCGTGTTTGTCCTGCTTTCAGGGTGTCTGAAATATGTATAGTTTGTGTCTTTTTATCTTCCAGCCTCTGCCATGCTTTCTGTGCTGCCAGTTGGTTTAATTTGTGGCCGTCCACGTTGTTCCTCTGTGTTTTCAGTGCAGGGGCACTTTTTGTCTGTGACGTATCGCAGAGCCCCATTTTGTATCCTCTGTAGTTTCAGCATACGAGTTTTGGAGAAGAGTTGTGTGGGTGCAGGGTAATAGGTAAGGATAGTTTTAATCATGATATTTACTAGGAGTAACGTTTGGCTCTTATGGAATTTGCATATACATTTTTTTTTTCCTGTCCTTTTCGAAATTGTTTATACAATTAGCCTCTACCTTTATTTGTCGTCGACGTAAACGTCCATACTCATGTTTCCTGTTGGAGCAGGGGTGTCACCCGTATAAGTAATGAATAGTGTTAATGATAGGACGTTACCCTGTGGGACCCCGCCCACAAGAGGAAAGTGTGGCATTGTTGCTGAGTTCAGGATGATTTCCGTGATGTCTAGCCTTCTTAACCGTGTAGGAGTTGGGACTGTAGTCCCTAAGTTCACAGTCTGTCGAAGGCTTTGTATTGCTATGCAGTTTATTTCTTGTCCTTTGGAAATATGATTTTATTTCCCCGATACACTCGCAGTTATAGAGGTGAGGTTTTTGCCCCTCCGGAAGCCATAGTGATTTGGGGTATAAAAGTTGTTTGCTACGTACTCATTAACCTATGGTTCATTATTCTTTCAAATAAGTTTGTCCGGGAATTTAAGGAGGGGGATTGAACGATAGTTAAACGGGTCTTGTTTTGGTACCACCGTTACCCTGGCCCCTCTTAACTTTTAGGGAAAATAACCGGACTTTGGCTTCGCGTTGTAGATGGTAAGGAGGCACAGAAGGCCTTCCGGAGGCAACACGCTAATTTGTCTCTTATCTGTTTTACCCTTGGACGGTGTTCTTGGTCTTGTGGGTGGCTGTTCGTTGCTTCGGCTTGTTAATTCTCGTTGAGAGGCAGTTAGTAGGGGGTCAGTCGGGTCGAGTCTGTGGTCTGATTTGGGATGGTTCTTCCCGTGTTCTGAGTCAGCCAGTCAGTCATTTCGTTTTCATGATCTTGGTTATAATCTTCGTTTTCTTCAGGCGTGATTTTGATCACCGACTTGCGTGTGTCCATGAATTCCGTTGCGGTACCGTGGTCGTCATCAGTCATGTTATTGTTTATTATCAAGTGTTTGATGTCTCTGGATTCCCCCTACAAACATCTTGCTCCCTATAGTAAGGCTTTTGGGTCAATGTATTTTTGTGCTGGGGCGTAGATCGTCTTCTCCTAATGTAGGTTTTGTTCTTTTGCCGTTTCTAGGAGATCAGCTGGAGGTCTTCACGTTGCTGGTATACATCTTATGTCTAGCCGTGGGAAGGAAGCGTAGGCTAGGATATAGGTTGAATGATGTTGGGTTTTTATGATTGCTGTGCAATCTGCCTGTGATGGTCATGGAGGAGAGTCCGAGGCTTGCAGATGTCTGGCGTTAAAATCACCGATGATATACGCTGGCTGCGGTAGCTTGAGGATCTTGTAGTAACCTGGTAACATGGGGCGTCCCCTCCTTGTGTGTGTGTGTGTGTGTGTGTTGTGGGGGAAGTAGTTTTTTTTTTTTTATTGCGATATTAACAGAAGCCAAGGAAGTTGTTTGATTTACTTATATGATACCAGAGTTGTCAGTGGTTAAGGAAACTATGGCTGTTTATCAGGATAGCGTCTGGGTTGTCCATCATGTAAGCGTTTATTAGGTCACAGCGTCTGTTTACCCCCCAGTCCTCCCTCCAGAGCCCTCTCCCTATAGCACACCCTCTCAAGCCCTCCCTTCCCTCTAGCCCTCCTTTTCAAGTCCTTCCTTCCCTCTTCAACCGATCCTGTTTTTTTCTCTTATGCATTTACCTTGCAGATATCTCTGGTCTCATTCTCCTTGTGTCTTTCTTTTTACACCTCAAAACGTCTCCCTTCCTCAGCTTCGTATAGCTCAGTAGCATTACAGTCTCACCCGTTGATTTTCCTAGGGTTCATCCTCCTCCGGTATCAACTAAACAAGATTCCTTCCCATGTTCCCTATGTTTCCATCCCCTTCCTCTCTTCAGGCCTTTACTCCCTTACCAGGGTCTCCATGTTGTCCGTGTCTGAGGCTGTGTGTCCACCTGTAACGTCCCATCACGGAACTGGTCCCTGGCCGAGGTGATACCGTCATCAGACCGGCCGCCTGAGAGACCCAACACATCTGGAGTGGTAATGTGTATTGTGGAGGGAAGGGGTCAGTAGTGGTGATGTGCTTGCAGGTGCTTGGTGGACAGACACAATAGTGAGGGGGATATTATCCTGATCCTCCTGCCGCCGTCTTGCGTGTCTCCTGCTGGGGTACCCACCTTCCCACGGGTGCCGCTGGGATTGAGGCGATGATCCCTGTGATCGTCCAGCAGAGGTCCAACTGGTGAACTGCCTGGGTCCCACATCTCTTGGGTGTCTTCTTCGAGCACTGCCAGCGGTGGAGGCGCCTTGAGGGAGGACCCGGGCCAGCTTACACTCTTGGTGAAATGAACCGTGTTTAGGAGCCCAGTTTTGCCCAGGTTTCGGCTGGTATTGATGTTAATTATGCGCAGTAGATAGAAAAGTTCTAGATTTCTCATCCTGAAGCCTACGTCACCTAGTGCCACCACATATGTCATGAGGAGAGAAAGCTTTAATGACGGTAGTTTTAATGAAGATTATTTTCAAGATTACTTAGCAACACAGACTGAAATAGCGAGAAAGTGTTTACATGTAACTTCCAGGATATGAAGTTTTCCAAATAAGACTTTCATGTACCTAGCCAGTAGCTCATACTCGTCTGCCGCAAACCAATTAGATATCTTTAAGAGCTGGGAAGGAAATATGCCTGGTTGCTCGGTGCCGAAAATCCTTCACCTTGATACTTATGAACTCTCGTCTTGTTTTGGGACTGTCTGGAGCCGTTTACCTGACGTGGATTGGATTATCGGATAGCCTCCAGTGGTTCTTACAGACCAAGGTTTATGTTTGGTAATGTTCACAGTAATATCAGACATGTGAAATAGAGATCATTACCCAACAATAGTGTGCCCACTGCCCCAGGCACCAGAGTTCTTATTGTACTGCTGTTGCGAGTGGTGGGTCAGTGACGCTTATTGCGTCTCCATGGGACAGCAATCCTGCCCTGTGATATAGGTGTGAGGTGTTAGGGGCTCTGTTGGTGGTGTGGGCGGTAGTGGCGGTGGCCTGGCTGGTGTTGTTGTGGGCCGAGTGGGTGGTGATGGGTTTACATGAGAAAGACAAACAACAGGAGGACTGATTGGCCCACGACTGGGTTGTCTGTTAAAGAAAAAAAAAAGTTTAACTTGACAAGAAAATATAATTCAGCTCAGCAATTTTTTTTAAGCTATCACCGACTCCCCGCTGCTGCACATTAGCCTTCTACTGTCCCCTTTACCGCTGTCATTTATACAGTTTATTTCTGAATTTATAAAGTATTTGTCTAAACGATTTTTGAAGGTATTTCATAGCCTTAGTATTCACCATTTCTGACAGTAACTTATTCCAGTGTTTAACACACCTATAAGAAAAGAAGCTTTTTCCCACGGCCGTACTATATCTTTAAGCTTTGAGTTTTATTCCATTTGCCCTGGCAGCCGTTTCGAAAAGATGTTCGTGGTTTACGTTATCGATCTTGTTCAGAATTTCGAAAACTTGGATTAAGTCGCCGCAAAGTTTACTTTTCCTTTTTTTTTTTTTTTAAGGGAGAAGAGATCCAAACGTTTTAGCCTCTCTTCGTATGCCAGATTTCTAAGCGATGGTATCAGTGTTGTCGCTCGTCATTGTACTTGCTCTAATTTTTCTCTATTTTTTTTTACATAGTTTTGGGACCAGAACTGGACATACTGTATATTCAAGGTGTGGCCTTACTACAGAATTATAAAGTGTATTTTGCAGCCTCGTTATGAAAGGAGGTAACTTATGATAGTTTAATAAGAAAGGTGGTCATATAGTAAGTATTTCGGATTTTTTTTTCTTTTCTTCAATAGTATTGATCGTCAGGAAGGTTACATATATGCCTTTCTTTCCCAGGTATGTGTCGCAGTGACGCGGGGCTCCAGGTGACGGTGTTTGTCTCCATCAGGTGATGTGATCTGCACGTCTCATCTAGTCTGACGCCCTCCACGACCCCCTGTGTCTTGTCTTGACCGATGTCGCCATAGCTCTTGTCCCTGTCCAGTCTCACTCATTTGTCTCGTGTCGTCCTTGTCTTTTTTTTGCTTAGCTCTCGTTTCTGTCTCTTTTCCGTCATGTCTCATCACCTTGCCTCTTGTATCTCCCTATCTCGTTATCTCTGTGTATTTTTTCTTCCTTTCTACCTTTTGGTTTTTCTCATTAATTTTTGTGTACTTCGTATCTCGCTGTTTTCACCTCAGTTGCCGTCCTTTATCTCTCATGCCCCTGTATAACAAGGCTAGTTAGTGCACTCCTGTCCTCCCCCGTGATCCATCCCTCTTTCCACCCGATAAACTGTCTGTTTCATCTTGTTTTTCCTCTCTCACTTTATTCACACGTTTAGAGGACTGAGCCTAGAACAGTTAGCAGAAGTTCGAGTCACCACGATTGGATCATAACCGAAGATTTTTTACATTCTGCCAAAGTCAGGGGGAATCCCTCTCCGGTAGTGCTGGGCATGGACTCTTACCATAGTGACCTGATGCAGTTAGTTGAAGAAAGAGACAAACAAATTAAATACATTAGTCATACCTGTAACTACTAAAGAGGATCTTCTTAATGATGTGGATGGAAAAAAGTTTGGCATAATTGATGTCAGGCAGTTTGCCTTTGTAGTAACTTTCAGTTCGGTTTGCAGTGTTTGTCAACACTGTAGTCGTGTTAAAAGAGAAATAACATATACCAACGGATAAATGATCGTATTACTCTTGATAGGATACCTTGGATGACATTGTGAAATGCAAACGTTATGGACGTAGCTTTGAATGTTTCGGTAAAACATTCAAAGTAGTGGAAGGAGCAGAAATAACCAGCTTAAAAGAATAAATTACGTAAATTTGGATAGAACAGTCATACGTCAGAGCTAACAACAACTTCATGTGTATATTGCTGAATATTGCAATAGATACCCTAAAGAATTTTCTTGTTACGTTAGGAGCAAGAAAGTCATTGCCTAGTCAATTGGTCCATTACTCTCACAAAATGACGACTGGGTCCAGGACAGTAATACAAAAGCAGATATTTTAAGGACCATTTTTTTCATCGTTATATACTGGTATCTGGACCCAGTGATTGTGGAAAAGAACCTTTATCCACCTTGCTGACACACATGGCCGAGTCAAGGACGACATTATACGGAATGAATGTATGAAAGGCATTAATTAGGTCCAGAGAGGTTTTGTCTAAGACCGTTGAAAGAAACCAAAAGCGAGTCAGTGAAGCCCTTTTCAATAAACCTCCTGCTTCGGGGAAAGCCCCACAGGATTAGAAGTGTGCCAGCGATAGGCACAAAAGGTAGCAGCAAGTCCCTGCCTGGAAATTGTCGCTACGTTAGCTTGACATCCGCAGTGGGCAGACTTCTGGAAACCATCCCTGGAAATAGGATTGTGAGTCATTTATACGTATGATCGCCACTTGGTTAATGGGTCCCAGATTGGTTTTCGACGAAATCGTTCATGTTTGACAGATACTTGAATTCTTTTGTGATATGATCACTAAGCATGATGAAAGTAAAATAATATCATTTGTTTAGATTTTCAGAAACGTTTCATAAAGACTTGAGTCAAATATTATCAGCTAAAGTCGTCGCTTCGGTTGTTAGAACATTGGGTAACTTGCTGTAAATATAAAGCAGTGATTAGTGATTAACGGTTAGGCCTCAGAATGGTTAGATGTCATGTGTGGTGTGCCGCAGGGATTAATCTTGTGACCAACTCTGTTCCTTATCTGTGTCAGAGACATCGTTGGCCTTATTATATATCAAAATTAGGGAGCAACACTAAACTGGGAATAAAGCTACAATAGAAATTGAACGTCTGCTGTTGCATGCCGACATTGATATATTGATGGAGTGGACCTTTGTATGGCAAAATGGATTCCATTATCGGTAAATGCAGTAGTTTGCACACCGGCTGTGAAAACGAGAAAAAAAAAAAAAGCTGCAGGATGAATTCTGTAGAGCTTCAAAACGTAAATGAGGAAAAGAACTAAAGCCTGGTTAGTATTGCGTAGAAGCAGCTTGAAAGCCGACCATACTGCAAGGCTTCGTGGGTAAGGTATTGGAGTTCTAATTTTAAATCTGCCACTCACCATGAGAGTGATAACCAGTTGTACACAAAGCTGTGCTTAGTTGATTGTGTTAAAGCAACCAGGTCAAGTGCTTACTTTAAACATTGTTTCAGGTTGCCGTCATTTGGAATAATATGTTCAATTCTTGTCAATAACTTGATCAAAGACTGAGAACTGGGACGAATACAGAGGAGAGCAGCAAAACAAACGCCTTCGCTGTGAAATTAACCTTACGAAGAAAAGCTAGCACGTCAAACATTATTCTCTCTCTCAAAAAAAAAAGAATCTAAAAGAAGTTTTCAAAATACTAAATTCAGCATAACAAAAGACCACAATGATTAGAAATAAAGTTACGAAAGTAAAGTGAAGCAAATATTTTTTTTTTTTATACAGATGTGGGTTTTCTTTTTCATATACAGGTAGATTTGTAGACCATTGAAATAAACTCTCACCTTATGTTGTCTTGGCGAAGCCTATCAACACCTATACATTGCGACGAGACAAGTACGGTAATGATTTTAAATAAGCCTGCTCGAGTGAAAATTAGATTATTCAAACTGTTAATTCATCTTATTGTAAGCCCTTCATTCAGCCTCCTTTTTAATTCAACTTATTTTAAGCCTGTGGTTCAGTCTTTTTTCGATTCAACTTATTTTACTTCCAAAATTCATCTTCTTTTCTTTTCCATTGTGAGTTTCCTCCCTAGAGTATCCCGCTGCCGTTCGTAGATTAGCATGTGTTTTCCATTCACACTTTCTAATAAGATTTTCATGTCATTATGCAGTCCTTACTACAAGGTGCTCCTCCTCAGCACCGGAGGGAGTGGTGGCTGGGGAGGTGCCCTATGCTTTATTATCTTGTCTCTGTCTCAGCGGATTAGGGACTTTGGATATTATTGCTACCGTTATGAAGAAGATAACCTCGTCATGGAGCAAAAGGTGTTTTGTTATCTGTCTTATCCAATGAACTCCTATGTACCTGTCCCTCTGTCTTTATCCTGTCTCTTCCCTAATACTCTCCCTGCCTATTCTTATTCTCTTCTGTTAATTCTCTCTTTCTCACTCCTCATCTGCTGTGTCTTGTGCCTCCCTATAGTTCATCCTACCTTCTGTGCATGACTTACTCCCTGTCATATTTAACTTCCCGTGTCTCTGGTGGCCGCGTTGTCTGCCATTTGTCCCCATCTAAGCTCCGCCTGACTCTGCAGACGGTGGTGGACGGACGGCCTCGTTGTACCCTCAGGTTGGGCTCTGGCGACCTGATGTGTGCTGACCGGTGTTGACAACGACAAGTTTATTGGGTTGTGTACCCTGGCGGTGGTGGGTGTGGTGCTGTGGGGGCGGTCGACGACCGAGGGAGGCTGGGGGACCGTGCGACGACCGTGGCTGTTATGTCCTTTAGTGACGACTGTTGCTGTTTGCCAGACGGGTGTCCGCATCTCCTCCTCCCGTCCTTTTCCTGCACTTCCACTGTCCTATTTTTCCTTTTCATTGCCCGTATTCTCCTCACCCTACCTTTTCTCTCATCACTGCTTACCCTCTTTTTATTTCCTCTTTTTATTTCATTTTCCACCTTTCCCTACCACTTACGGTTTTCAAACTCTTGTCATCGTCTCCCTTTCCCTCCTACGCACGCTCTGTGGCGTTAGTACGCTATGCGTCTTCGTACAACTCACACCGACCGGGTTAACGCATCATATGTAACGTAAAGTTGCCAGACACAGGAAGCCGGACACCCGACGCGCTTTCTCCTACGGTGAAATGTAAAGTCGTACGCAACAGCCTGATGACAGAGAAAACTAAGTCAGCCATTATCATGTACGAGGCAAGAGACTAAGGCCGCAGGAGCCCACCTACGCAGTGGTCGTGGGGCCTCCCCTGGAAGAGGTTCGTGTCTTGCTGTACCTTTCTCACCCACTTGTTTCCCGTCCCCCGCCACGGTGACATCCCCCTCCCTCCCGCCCACCACGCCCTGCCACACGGCCATCAAGCTGTGCCTCATGCAGCGCCAGATATTAACCCGGCTGATAGGACGTAATGTGTTTTGGGGCGGCTCTGTTAGGGAGCCGGATATTGTGGCTCACTCCAGCCGCGGTTGCTGCCACACACACAACCGCCCTCCACTACCACCGCCAACGCCGTCTCTCCTGCTGACGCTGCTATCGCCGCCCACCACCACTCCCCCTTGCTGACATCACCACCGCTGCTCACCACCACCACTCTCCCAGCTGACACTTATCAGCACCACCCACCGCCACCACTCTACCTTTCTGACACTACCGCCACCGCCGCTCCCGCCTGCTGAGAATATCAGCACCGCTCACCACCACCACTTCCCCTGCTGACACTTCCAGTATCGCCCCCCTGACACTGAAAGCACCGCTGAACATCGCCCTTTCTCCCTGCTGACCCTAGTAGCACCGCCCACCTCCCTGCTGACATTAGCAGCATCGCCTAAAACCCTGCTGACCCTAGCAGCACCGCCCACCACCCTGCTTACACTAGCAGCACCACCCAACACCTGCTGACATTAGCAGCACCGCCCACCTCCCTGCTGACACAAGCAGTACTGCCCAGCGTCTCCCTTAAGGAGCCCACATAACATTAGATTTCCAGGATTTTCAAGTTGCACCATACCAAATTGTTCTGGATACCTAGCCTAGCCTAGCCTAGCCTAGCCTAGTCTAGTCTAGCCCAGCCAAGCCTCACCTTTTCTCGTGTGTCGGCTGATGGGTGGGAGGAATGACTGACTTCATGTTGTTAGTCTTGCTTAGGAAAGACTTGTACCACATCGATGGTTCCTGGACTTTCTAACAGCTCATTTGTTGTTACGAGGCATTTATAATATATAGCCCAGGTGCCCCACGCCTGGCCTCCCTGTTCCGCCACACCAGTAGGGGTTGTAGCGTGGAGGCCAGACCACCCTCGCCATGTAGTGATTTTTACGAGCATCTGTAAAGGATGTAAACGTTGTTGTTGTTGTCGTCGTCTCGGTTGTTTTACACGTTGGGCAGGGGGAATGGTTGCTAGTGGTGGTCGTTCTGATGACGCCTGCCCACCGTCTCTTGTTCCCTCTCTCCACACCTCCCCTCACCCTTCTTTCTCCTTCCTTCCCCGTCCTCAGACACCGCCTTGCGCGCGCCCCTTTCCCCCCTCGCCTCCCCTACCTGCCGTCCCGCCCTCATAAAACACCATTTCGCCCCTCTAATTAAGGGAGTTGGCTGGTGTTTGTCTGAGGGATTACAGTGGCCACCTGTTGGAAAAAAAACACTGAGCCCTGTCGAGGTAATGGGGGATTTTAGCCAGTGGCTGAGTCTTGGTGATAGCGAGGAGGCGGGAGTACACCCTCATTACTGACCATGATTACAAGATGGCACATCACTAGAATCTCGGTCTCTTGCCTTGCCCTGTTTGAGTAAAATTATACGCTGTACTGAAGATTATGACCTCTGGGACCAACTTATGTTTTCTGTTTGTTTAGGAATAATTTCCTCGAGGCTGTCTGTCAGTCTGTGGGTTGGTGGTGAGCAGGCGAGGTGCCAGGCTGGGTCAGGAGGAGCCATCAGCAGCAGGTGTTCCCCCGTACTAACAGGTCACCTGGACATATCCCCCGTGCCCAACACAATACACGTTATTTTTCAGTGACGGACACAGGACCAGACAGGGGCAGGGAAGAACTTATCTGAGAGGCTCTCCTCACCTCTTCAGAATGGCGAGGGAACTGAAACTTGTCTGTCAGGTTGAGAAGAACAGAGCATATTAATTCCCCCCAGAACGATACAGAGACAAGCCATGTAACGTCCTTCATGTAGGCCAACTTACATGGACTGAAATCACGTAGAAGAAATAAAATCCCATTTATAAGTGGCTTGCTGAACGAGTCGAGTCTAGTATACGCGGCCTTCACTGAAACACACACACACACACACACACACACACACACACACACACACACACACACACACACACACACACACACACAC
>JAYMFT010336372.1:0-23176 GCA_038088735.1 Panulirus argus
ACATGCATATACACATGTACATATTCACACTTGCTCGCCCCCATCCACTCCTGATGCCACCCCGCCCCATGGGAAATAGCATTTCCTGCATTAACAAAGTTGCATCAGAAACAGACAAAGAAAAGCAGCATTTGCTTACATCCATTCTCTAGCTGTCATGTGTAATGCACCAAAACCATAGCTCCCTATCCACAACCAAGCTTCAAAGGCTTTTCCATGGTTAACCCCAGATGCTTCACATGCCCTGGTTCGATCTAATGACAGCAAATCAACTTCTGTACAACACATCGTTCCAATTCACTCTATCCTGTACACATCTTTCACCCTCCATTTTCAGGACGTTATTGCTCAAAATCTTTTTCACTTAATCCTTCCATCTCCAACTTGGTCTCTTATTTTCCTTGTTCTGACACATATAACCTCTTTGTCAACCTTTCCTCACTCACTCTCTCCATATGTCCAAACCATTTCAGCACATACTCTTTACCTATCTCAACCACACTTTTTTTATTGTCACACCTCTCTCTTAACCTTTCATAACTTATTCAATCAAACCACATCACACCACATATTATCCTCAAACATTTCATTTCCAACACATCCACCCTCCTCCACATAGCTTTATCTACTGCCCATACCTCACATCCATATAATACTGTTGGGACTACTATACCTTCAACATATCCATTTTTGCCCTCCCAGATAGCAATCTCTTTTCACATTCTTCAGCACTCCCAGAACTTTCGTCCCTCCTCCATCCTATGACACTTCCACTTCCATGATTTCATTTGCTGCCACGTCTACTCCCAAGTATCTAAAACACTTTATTTCCCCCAATTTTTCTCCGTTTAAACTCACACCTTAACTAACCTATCCCTCAACCCTGCTAAACCTGATAACCTTGCTTTTATTTACATTTACTCTCAACTTCTTCCTTTTACATACTTTCAAATTCAGTCACCAACTTCTACAATTTCTCATTCCCTACAGACTGCATTCTTGCCTCCTTCTCCAAGACTCTTACATTTACCACCCACACCTCATCAACAAACAAATTAAACAACCTTCATTTGGAACCACTCACTCTTCTTTCTTCCTATTCACACACCACTGATGAAAACTTTTCACAGCTTCAAGCAGCTTTCCTCCAACACCATATATTCTTAAGATCTTCCACAAGGCATATCTATCAAATGCTTTCTCCAGATTCATAAATGTCATATACAAATCCACATGTTTCTCTAACTATTTCCCTCTACCATTCTTTAAAGCAAATGCCTGATCCACGCATCCTTTACCAATTTTGAAACTACACTGCTTCTCCTCAGTCTGATAACTCTATATATGCCTCCACCCTCTCAGGAGGGTGAAAGGCTTGTGAGAGATAGAGTAAATTGGAATAATGTGGTATACTAGAGTCAATGTGCTGTTAATGTACTGAATCAGGCACATGAAGCATCTGGGGTAAACCATGGAGAGGTCTGTGGGGCCTGGTTGAAGATAGGGTGCTGAGGTCTCAGTGAATTACACATGACAGTTATAGAATGGATGTGAGCTGATGCAGCCTTTCTTCGTCTGCTTTTGGCACTACCTCATGAACACAGAAAACAGCGAAGTATGAAAATAATATAGTATTAATGAGATGACCTTGATTAGGGCATTCAATTAACCACGCCATCTCAGCTAATAGAGAAAAAACTAACAACCAGTCATGTCGAAGCAGGTGACAGTCACTATATCACCAACACAGATACTTTTGTTTTGATGAGAGGTCTAGTTCCAATAATGATAGGATACGTGAGCAAAAATCATATATTATGTGTGGAAATGGAAAAAATAGAGAAAATTATTCTTTACAAGAAAAGCTTACCTGGATTCCCGAAGTAGTGAAATAAGGTATTTCAAAGCGCACTTGAATGGGAGGTTTGCCCTCCACATCTTCACCTTCTACACTGGGCAAACCAAAGTGGGCCCGCATCAGGTACTCCTTGCCACCCTGAGATTATACATTGTTATATTAATTTCTGCAACCTTTGTAATTATGATCAAAATAAGAGTAAAGGAGGCAACTGATTCATTGCTGTAATAGATATAGCAACCCCAAGGCACATATCCTGGACAAAATTTTCAAATGTTTCTGGATCTTCAAACATAAAATGTGTGGATATTTATGAAAAGTACAATGCTAGTTTTCCTATGAGTTACCCTGTAATAAACACAATAAATTATATCCCAATGTGGAACAGAAAGAATATACAGAAAATGTGTGAAATATATGTGTGCTTGTATACATATACATACAAATTTAGACATACAATTATATGGGAATAAGGAGGATGGTCCTGAAGTGATGATGAAATAGTATTCACGAGTTAGAAGAATTACAGAAAGTGAAAGGGAGTGGGGATAAGATGACAAGGGAGCATGTATGATGAAGGGTGGGATTTGAAATTGTACAAGAATCTGGGCACATGGAAGTCTTACACAGGGTAGCCTAACAAAACGCCAGGAGTTGGCATATTCAGTAGAGACAGTTTAATTTTCAAAACTTTTTAATTATTCTGATATTTGTAATAACCATGCGAAAACACTCACTGGAAAAGACTTAATTGTCCAAATCACACAATTCTTCTCTGGAGCATATTTAACAGAGCCTACAGATGTCTTGAACTTTGGGGAGTCTGCATCATTAGGAACAGGAATAATAATCTCTACATTGTTGGCTGTTGATCGTCTCTTGAACTGGGATTTAGCCTTCACCATGTATTCAACTCTACTATGGGCGTGTCGCTCAATTACAGACTCAATCCAGATGAGAGGCTTAACCTGGAAGTAATTAAAAGAAATATTACTCATTTTCAATTAACATTAAAGGGGATGTCAGTATACCATTAGTAAATAGCATGTGAAAAAATATCTCAATAAAATTATCAAGATAACCTGTTTTCATACTGTTTCTCACTACCAGTACTAAACATATCAAATGACAATACACTACTCTGATTAAACAAAATGAAAGGGCACTGCACCCTACAAATCCTTACATGTGCTTGATCCAAAAGAAAGTGTATGTTAGCTAGCCTCATTATTGCTTTTTATATTATTTGTTTTCATTTTATATAACACAAGAACTAATCCAATTTCCTGTTAATTCTGATTATCTGAAATATGGTTAAATGAAGGTTTACTGCATATACAAAATCTAACCAACAACCATACACTAAGGCTGAAAAAACTCCATCATTTTAATAAGCAATATAAATATGTGGCATTACTCACATGTGTGTTGAGTCGGTATGACATGAGTTCAAACTCGCCATCAGGAGGGATAAATGAGATGGTGCGGTCATTCTCAAACCTATAACGAAATAGGTCATTACCATACATTCATAATTTACTAAATGACATCTACACATCCAATACCTTACCAACTGGGAAAGTAGTCATGTCTCAAGTACTTAAGATACCAATTTCAAATGTTCACTTTTAATCTGGAAAGCCCATAGTAAACCACCTCTACCATTTTAATAATTCCCAATGCCCAAAATTCAAATCTGCATCAGACATGTCATTAGTCATCTTCAGTCCTACATAACCTCTGATAGTCATAATGCATTCTCTTCACTATTTTCCTATCCACTTACTCTCTATGATCAAAACATCTGAAAACTTTCTCTCCCTTTTTTCATCAACAACTAATTCCTCATGCTACTGCTTCTTTTATGCTTTTACTTCCTTAAATATATTTCAAATCTCTGCTACAAGCTATCTGCTTCACCAACACATATTTTGTATATCCACTCTTCAACAATCATGCAGATATCCCTAATCAGTCCAATCACTGCATTTCTGCATCTCTTGCATGGTCTACTTCTTTTAACTCTAGAGTTCCATATATATTCATGACCAATCTATTATATGATATTCATTATATGAAAACATCATTTTACAATACTTTCATCCAAAAGTGTTTCAAATGATAAGACCAAGTAATCCTTTCACACCTTTATTCTTTATTTACACTCTTAACTCCAGCTATTCTACTGAAGTTACTCATCTCTTCTGTCCTTACTTTTTTCCTGTTATACAAAAACTATATTTCAAATCCATGCATCAGATTTGAGACAAGTATTCTGTACTGGAATCTCGTTTCTTACTCTAAACTTAAATTTGTCCCATTTGAGAAAGCTTTTAGTGCATCTCCCATTTTTCTTCCTAGTATAACTTTATTCTCATTTTCAGCTTTTGTACTGCCTAAACTACTGATTTTCACTCCCAAAAAAAACAAAACTCACATGCTTCACTCTTCTCTATTCAAATCAAAATTGCGCTGTAACAGCCCATCTCTCACTGCCAACAACACTGCTGTTACTCACAATCACTTGGAAGATCCTCCTCCTACACTGGAGTTCAACTATGACATGAATCAGTCACCTCAAGGCATTACATATAAGAGGAAAAGGGTTAGTAGGCTGCAAGAAAAGATAAAAAGAACTGAGGTTCTTGGAAGCAAAAAATGAAAGAAATTGAGAATTCTTTCTTTCATATCTCTTCACCATTTCCAATGTTAGCAAGGTAGCACCATGCATTTTCAAAATTCATACATTTACATATTAACAAAGTTCAGAAGAGAAGTACTGTATATTTTGAAGTCTACAGCTTAGAAAATAAGGATATATCCAAGCTTTGTTATCATTTACCTGGAAAGTCTAACACACTGGTGGAACTTAACATCCTCCAGCTCTACACTCTTGCTCTTGCCCCGGCCTGTTGATTCAAACAATACCTTGTCATTCAGACCGAGACGTAACTCTGGCATCCCTGAAAGGTACACACGCATTTTGATGCTCCCAACAATTTCACTACGGAGCACATTTCCATTTGAGTTTGCCTGAGGAAAGTGTAGGTGGGTTAATATTTGCCTCGAAAGGTACAATACAATCTCAGAATATCAATGTATTATACACTATCTAAGAGCTATCATAATCACCAACAATATTATGTGGTTGCAAGGCATGGGCTATAGATAGGGTTGTGTACAGGAGGGTGCATGTGTTGGTGATGACATGTTTGAGGACAATATGGTACTTTTGGCATATGCTGGTTTTATATCTCAAGAGGTTTCTAACCATGTTTTTAGGGGTTTGTTGAGCAAAGAAAAACCCAAATGTGAATGTCAGATACTTGTTCTGCCATAGGATAAGTGGAGACTTTTACCGTAGCCACCACCTTGATAGAAGTTCCAGGAGGGAATGGGCATTAGAGATATAGATAGATAGATAGATATTTGCATTTATTTTTTAATTGTACCTGTAGAGTATAATGGATGTCTTTTGTGTCAAATCAAGCAAATCTATGATGTGTATTAATATATGCTTACCAGAAGATTCACGCCTTCAATAACATCCAAGAAGACCTCATTCTTACGGTACTTGATACCCTCTGAACGCCAGGATACAGCATTAGTGACAGCTATTGGGGGTCGAGGAGCAATCTCTAATTTGTGACCTTCCTGAGTAATATACCTTTAGAAAAACATAATCAAAGGTTATGAAAATGCTAATATAAAGAACTGGAAATGTGTGTGTGTCCCACCCCAACCCCCAGCAATAATATTCTATTGAAATAAGGTTAATGTTAATTTTACTTCTTATATTGTTTCTGGCATTATCATATATGAAAAAAAATGTGGGGCTGCAAATTACAAATGATTTCTCAGATTTCTTATACAACAAGAGGCATAGGGTTGAAGCTGGAGTGAGGCAAAAGTGTTTTATGAAAAAAGAATATGGCAGTTGGACATCTTTAGTCCAAGGAAGAGGTGGAAGGATGGAGTGAAAGAGTATATTATACAGTGGGTGTTATTCATGACAGCTAGAGAATGGATGTGAGCAAATGAGGCTTTTTTCCTCCTTCAATGAGGCAGTACCGGGAACAGAAGAAATTGCCTCATTCACTTACATCCAGTCTCTAGCTGTTTTGCTTAATGCACCAACATCACAGCCCCTATTCACAACCAGGCCCAACCAAGTTTCCCTCATCTACTTAATATGCCCTAGTTCAGTCCATTCACATCACATCAATCCCTCTTTACCACATGGCTCAAATTCACCCTCTCCCCAGCATGCTTTTCACCCTCCTGCATGTTCAGGCCCCAGGCACTCATTATCTTTTTCAATCGATCCTTCCATCTCCACTTTGGTCCCCCATTTCTCCTTTTCCCCTCCACTTTAATCATGTAAATCCTATATCGAAAGGCATACATCCACACGCAAGGAACATGTGGTATGACAAGATGGAATGAAGACAGAAATGAGGGGTTGTATGAGATATGGTATGAAAACGAAATGCAAATGGAATGAATTGTGGAGTGGAAGAGTGGGTGAGACATAATACTTTGAGGTGGTTTGGGCATGTGAAAAGACTGCAAGATTCAGAGTTTACAAAGAGAGTTTATGATAGTACAATTAAAGGGGATAGTGTAAGAGGCAGACCACCTGTGACATGGGGAAATAAAGTGGGAGAGTACCAGAGGGAGAGAAATGATTGAAGAATGTATGGAATAGTGTAAGTCAAGAGGGCATGTAAGGACAGGAGTAAGTGGAGACTCATTTGCTTTGGCCACCCCCTTGAGGGGAGTTCCTGGAGGGAACATGCATTAGAGATATAGACAGACAGATAGATACATCAGTAGTATTCTTTTTACCCTGTTTACAGGATGATTAAGATAATGAAAAAAATATGAAAGTAGATCACAATGGCACAAGGGGAATTCTGTACGTATCCAAACTCTGATGTCCAAATTTAACCCAAGGATCTAACACAGTCACTTTAAGGTAAAAGGAACTGTATTTACTGTGGTATGTATTATTGTCATCTTGTGGTCCAAGACCAGGTGAAACCTTTTCACCACTAGGCTACACCCTGGGAATGTGGAAGAGAACACTAAAATGCTAGCTACTTACTCCTGAAGGATTTTGCTGTCAGTGGTCTGTGGGTAACCAAAATCTAAGAGTTCATCCAGCAACTCATATATAATGACGAAATTGTCCCTGATGCTCTCTTCTTCCAATTCCTGTTGATAAATTAGGTTAGGCCAATGATGGACTTTCATATATGATAACAGTTAAGACTCTTAGGTTAGTCCCATGTATGGAATTTCATATATGATAACAATCATGATTCTCAATGCCTTTTCCCTGTATTGTCAAAAAAAATGCTTATGAATTTATAACCAATACAACTGTGGCTGTTGTGCATTATTTAACTTGTACCAATTTATCAATCATCATTACTCTTCCTAATTTAATGGGGCAGGTCAGGTACATACAGCCCCACAACATCAGTCACATCCTCAACCTATGCCCAACATGTTTAAGTAATATGTTTTCACTCTTATAAAGTGCTTTTTGCTTTTTCCATACATACAGCTGCTACATCAGCTGAATCCATAAATAATGCCCAGCATGTTTAGTAGTGAATTTCCACTCTTATAAATTATTTTTAATCTTTCCTTTTACACTTTTAAAGTTGATTCAATACTGAAACCAATCACTCCATTCATCCTGTATCAGATCAGAAAATCTTTGTCTGAAATATACCTTGTCCTAATCAATTCCCTTTCTTCATCTATCCATCTCTTCAGTGGTTTAACTCTTTCTGTAACAGTACCTTCTACTGTACTACTACATATCTTCTTGACCAACCTGTCATAGCCCATAGGTTTTACATGTCCAAGCCATCCTAAAAGACCCTCATCCATGTGCCTTCCTAATAATTATTTCAAATCACTTGAACAAAAAAAAATTTTGTTCATAATTTTTCATTCTCTCTACTCTTCTAATTTCAACTATAACACAGATTATCCATTGCTACTTTTTTTTTTTTTTTTTTTCCAAACTGTTTCATGAGATAATACCTTCATTCACATAGGTACTTCTGTAACAAGTTTTTAATTCCAAAAAAATTTGAAAGAGTGTATGTGCTGATACTAACCTTAAAATACTCTTGAAAGACTTGTACAAGTTTGTGCAAGAAGGAGAACACCATGGTCACGTTGGCATTTATTCGAGTTGCAGAGACAACATATAGGTTGCTTACTTTCACAAAACAGAAGGTTGACTCCTCAGTCTGAAAGAATCAGAAGTATATGACACCAATACCCTTATACTGTTCATGCACAACAGGATCATAAACTACATCAATTACTGTTGAATTTTAAACTATAATGAATCAGGCCATCCTCCACTTTAAATATATTCTTTATGCTCAATGTAACATCATTTTCAACTTTTAGCAAATAAACAGAAAGCTTACTTGGATGATGGGTGCCATATTGCCATCATCTTCCCTCTCCAGTACAAGGGGCATGAACTTTTCTATAACTCCCATATCAACATCGCCGCGGTAGTTTCGGGATATCAAGACCTGCAAGATGACCATCATAACATTAACTCATATCTTCCTTAAAGGGCTGTGGATGATAAGAATGACACCACAGCAAGCTGTTGCTGTCAATTTCAAACATAACCTTCATTTATAGAGTACAGTAATTATATATAATAGGATTAACATGATTTGGCATTCTGAACTCAGTTTGCAAGAAGTGAAATACAAAAGAGTAACATCTACCACCATTTTAAGACCTATTTAAAAATATGGACCAATGAAATGTTCACTCACAACCATAGCACATTAAAATATCACTGTACAAGACTTTCTTATCATGGAGAATCCCACCTTACCCTACTCCCAAATGAAGTGTAGCCTCAAAGCTTCAAATGTACTATAAAACATCATCCTTCCAAACATATCATCAAAGTGACTTGCTACACTATCCAAATCCTCCTCTAATTCTGATGATAGAAAAAACAATTGATTTATGTGTAAATCCTGCAGCAGCTTCCACAGTGCTCCACCATTGTTCAGCAGTACACCGTAATCACCCATTCTTACCCTCATGTCACATGATGCGTTGTTCATGAATGCATCAAGATAATTTTCAAGAGCACTAAAATACTTTTTTTGGCTCTGCACTCAGAAATCATGCAATCTTAGTTCCGTTATATGACCTGGCATGAGTGTCACAGTCTTATTCACCAACCAAAGTGCAGAAATAGTTACTATTTCATGTTCAGGCCAAAATCATCTTGCCTAAGAATATGCCACCCTAAGAAAGCAGCACATGGCATAAAGAAATAAGACAGCTTCTTTGGCTAAATCAATCACTACTTTACTAACCTTGCCCTTGACATCAAGGATGTATATGGCTGATAATGACATCCTGCCTTGAGATGATTCGTGTATTCTTTCAGTTATCTGCTACTGCATATCAAAATTCCTCTGCCCTGAAAATCAATTAAACGATAAAGAAATGTATATATATATATATATACCTGAGAATGATTAATTTAAGAACAGATTTCTTGCATCAAAGTGAACTATATATCCCATCATGTCACAAAGCAATACAGTACTTTCTTAAATTTAAATGAAAACTCTCAATTATTAAATTGAATGACCATACCTGTATTGCACAATATGATCAAAAAACAATTCTGAATCGATAACTTCATATTCATTCAGTTTTAGGATGGCAGATGGTATTATACTTTCAAAAACAGTGACCATAGTATAAGAAAAGTTTACCTGAGACTTTGTCTTAATTGATATATGATAATACTCTTATCATATTCTCTCATTCGTTCTTCAATTAATTAAATTTCTGTTTTCGTTATAAAATCTTAACTATCTCGCACAGACTACAACTTCAGAAATCCATCGTACCTTACTTCACCTTGCCTTGATTTACAATATTTCTGATAGTCTTTTACCCACAACAGCTTAGTCTGGGATCTTGCATATGTATACCTTACATGGTTTTCTACACCCATAGCTTGGTCTGAAACCAACCTGTCATATTACTCCTCTGCTTAGTCTTAATGTTTTAAAGTGTTTCCTTTTACTGAGCTTACTGCCATTATTATTTCCATAACTTTCATTCTGACAGAATACGATTTTAAAGTAAAAATTGGAAACCATGCCTTCCAGGATATTTCATGTGTAAACTATAACATACTACTCCCTGTGTTTCCTCCATATCTTTTGATGTATAATGTCGTTTCCATATCCATACATCAAAAAACTTCATCTCGCTGCAAGTTGCAGGAGAAAACATGTTTGTATTTAATCATCCAGTCATAAGCTATTGTATAAGTACAATGGCTATTCACCTTTCTCACCAAAGGGACAGAAAAAAGTTCTCATTAAAATCCCTGTTCTCAAGCCAATATTTCTTAAGGGATTTTTTAAGTACACAGACTGGTTAAGTAACACCAGGCAACCATATAGACCCTACACTTACAAAACAGCTGTGAGCTATCAACCATCCAAGTTAATAATGGTTTCCTTTACCCACAACCTAAACTCAAAGCAAAGTGACCTCTTACGTAAAGCATTTAGCTCCAAAGAAACATATCAAACATAAAGTTGGTTTGAGATGTACATGTACACCCACTGCATGTCACACATTAGATCTAGCAATACATTAGTCTAGTTTCATCTATTAATGGAGAATTATCATAGGCATACTGAACTGTGAATAATTTCCATCATATTTATTTCAGTATTATTTAATTTTGCTTTAAAATAATAATGTGCAGACATTACCTAAAGTCTGGCAAAGGTCCGAGAAAATGTCAGGGTGGAGGAAGTCATTCTTGGCTAATACATAATCGCAATTAACACCGGCTTTCTGCAATTAACACATTTAATATAATCATATAAATGTTCTGAATTAATATGGATACAACTTATAACTCCCAAGCAAGCAAACTGCTTGCAATTCCAAGTTCCACCATAAAACTATGGTCACTACCATATTCCCATTCATAGTGACTTTAATATGGCCATGCTGGCTTTCTATGTCTTTGCCTTGAGAGAAAATGGTGATTAAGAAAGTCTGCATATTTTAATATACCATACCTGCCTACTAAATAATAATTTCCTGAGGTTGACCGACCAAGTGTTTACCAATGTGAGGCGGCGAGAGTAACCGAGTAGTCAAAATATAATTCACGATTACATGAAAAAAATGTCACCATAGATTTTTTTTGATACTCTCAATTTATTCACTGGGAAGTAAACTATTTGTAATATAAATCTCCTTATTATATAAAAAAAAAATCGTATTTATGTTATTAAGGCATAGGAAATAAATGACAGAAACAAATGCAAAGATAGGAAGACAGAGACATCAAAAGACAGGCAGAAAGAAGAAAGCCACAGAAAAATTAATTAAGGTGGAAAGGAAGACATTATAGATGCAACATGTACATTTTCTTCCAATCGCAAAACAATTGTTAGTGTGACTCGATCACTCGTGCCGAGCCATCAGCCGTGGAGAAGTATAGATGACAGACTCCATTACAAATGTAACTTTCTGTCCTGCCCCCTTTTTTTCATGCTATATTTCTTGCTCCTGCCTACGATGAGATTACAAAATTGATTGGTTTTATATGAAAGAGACATAGAAATGTAGTTACACTTATTATGTATGTCATGTTTGGTCATTTATTCTTAGTAACACAAGAAACTCCCTTTAAAAACAAATATTTTGGGAAATGTAATTAACTTAATATTTGATTTAATATATATTGAAATAAATTTTTACCGGTAATGCGATATTTTAAGTATAAGTCATCAGATAATATGATAATATAACTATAGATATTTAGATTTTATTACCACGATGCTCAGGATCAGGTGTCCCTAATCACCTTGACACTTATACACCAGCCAGACGTACACATACACAGGTGTAAAATCCAAGTTATAATCAGGGAAAAACATCTGGCTTGTGTGTGGCTGTAAGTTCGCGCTGGAAAAATGACGGCCACGTGACTCACGGAGTTGTGTAGTAAGTGTGGAGTTGATCGTGTGAGATGGTTGTGAATAATTAAAGTTTTTTTTTATTCATATTCGGCAGACCTTAGGCTACAAGTGATTACTTCCCTGTTGTGATAATCGAGTGTTTATGGCATTTGAAGCTCGTAACAAAAACAGTTAAACCCTTAAAACTCTCAGTTTAAAGATGTTCATTTAACAGTGTTAAGTTTGCTAGGAACGAATTGCATTTCCACAAGCAGTGACCCAGTGTGGCAGCCTGTTGTTAGTGGTTAATAACTTTCCCAATAGATTTAGTTTTATACTAACCTTTGATGACAGTTATATCTTTTGCAAGATTATGTCCGATTTTTATAAACGTGCGGGGAAATACGTTTGTATTGCAGGACTCATCAGTGATGTTACCATTAGCGAATTTTTTTCATATTGTCAAAGGTATGATAAGATTCTGTTATCAGTCGATAGATTTTCATAAGCAGTATATAAATGAAGGGTGATTATGAAGACTATCTCAGCTCCTTTGTTGTCATTAGAGTCAAGATCCTATAGGAAGAATTCATGTGTTCCAAAATCGATAGATCATCTTAAAAAAAAAACTCATCTGGTAGCCAGATTGGTTGTAAAATTTCACCATTATATGCACCTCTGTTGGGGATTGTATGTCCACTCATTGTATCATCAGTTTGTTGACACAGGGCGTTGTGTTGGCAGTGCATGTGTATTTTGACAGATCTCAGCTGGCATTCAGTGTCTAAAGACATCATTTTCTACTTGTATGATTCTACATTTGGGCCTACACATATGTCACCACTGTGCTAAAGCATCCACCAAATATCCCGACTACGAATGCACCTGCCAAGAGAGTAAGGGAGGCCTTAAACTTAGAGGGTGGGTTTGACGTTTCTGCTGTTGTTTGCCAAGGGAGGCGACTGATCATCTGATTCAAAACAGACATCTTTTACTCTGTGAATGATATAGTAAATAGGAATTTTTGGTTTCATTAGTTTGGTCAGGTTCTAATGTATATTTCTTATGAGATCATCATATTTAACCTCACATTTTTGTTAGACGAACTCAAAGTCTGACCCCCACACCATTAAGAATGTAGGCTGTAATGAAAATGTGTAATATCTGAAAGTTGAACTCATTCTCATATAACAGAATCCTCAGTTCAAGTATAGAGTATGTTGCTGTAAATTATTTTTGAGAAAGAAAAAGAAAATAGGAAAACTTTTTTCTGTAGTTGAGAAGGTACTGACTAGCTCATATTTGCCATTTTAATGTTTGTAGTTAGATGATAATAGTATTTTCACAGTTTTCAGATTACCTGAAAGATGTCATAATTAGTTTTTAACTAATATTTAGTCAAAATTAAGTGTGGCCAGTAAGAGCACTGCATCAACACGATTAAGCTCAAGAAGAGGACAAGATGACACAACAAATACATGGCTACTCTGGTCAGGGCTATGACCGTTGGGTACAGCGCAATGCAAACAACTCTACTCTTGGCAAAGTCCAGAAACAGTTTTGGTTCACCAAGAGTGCTGTCATACGAAAGCTTGGCAAGAAGGAAGATGAGCATGTGGTTGCATCTGATGCTGAACTAGATGCAAAGATTGAGCTCTTTAAGGCCATAGAGTCTAGCACCAAAAGCTTACAGGTATGGTAGAATTTAAACTTGGATTTGTTGTACTATTGATATGCATTAAGTAGAAATATTCAGTGTCTGTATTTAGTACTGCTGCAAGATTTTAATACATGTTAGTTTGAAGATGGGTAGTTGCCAAGTTGTTATGAGAATATTTTGCATATATGACCTACTTTAAAGCCATAAGTGGCAGAAATAACATACCTCTTAACTAAGAATGTAATAGAGTTTGAAGAAAATTTTAACTCTTATTTATAAATATTTAGAAATGTATAGACTGAAATATATAATATATTTTAGCCTGATTGATTTGATGATTTACTTAATATACTCAAATTGTAGTGGCAGTACTGTGGTTCATGATTTGCCTGCTTTGTTGAGGTGCTTACTTTTGACTTAGGATTGTTTTGCCAGTTTCTTATGCTAAAAATATCTAGGTTAGACCTCCTTATGAATTCCATTGATTAGGGTGGAGCTGTGTGACTAATGATGACAGTAGGGTGAATGAAATGGGGTAATGATGACATAGTAGGGTGAATGAAATGGGGCACTGCTTATACTTAATCTTAAGACTTGCATATGTGGGATTTTACAGTACACCAAATAACAAGGGATGCAGTGGCGCAGACACATGATGATCTTGGACACTGAACACACAATATGGGATGAACTTTCAAGCTACAGTGAGTTTCTCTCTCTCTCTCTCTCTCTCTCTCTCTCTCTCTCTCTCTCTCTCTCTCTCTCTTTAAGAAAAAGATTTCAAACCATTTCTGATGAATAATAACAGTAGATGTATTTCACCTGAGTTTGAGGTCCTGGCAGACTCGCACTGAATGACCAGCATATAGGTTACTAGTGGTTTATTTTTCCTTCCCTTCGGAGGTCAGATTGGGGTTACCAGTTACACATAACAATAAGCCCTAAGGATGCTTATATAGAATGGATTGAGGACATCAGAGGTACTTAGCCATTTGAGGGATCTTCCTCAAGTAATGAAAGGCCTTAATGCTCTTAATTTAGAAATGCATTTAGCTCATTCATTGTGTCATCATGGTGCCAAAGGTTAATGAGGCTCATTGTGGGCTTAGGCTGTGAATTTCTTACTGGATTGAAACCACAACCTGCTGTGCCCATGTTGTCCTTCACAATGTGCAAGGAAACTACCAGACCTCACTCCTTGGAATTGACTACTCAAAAAATCAGATGACATATTCGTAGGTCATAACCTAGTAAATGTAGATATCACCCTCACTAGAGGACTGTGCTATACATTTTGTATTTTTTGTGAGCTTGCAGAAATTACTGGCCCATGTGTGGCACTGTGCCAATTTATACATATTTTTGCATATGATACTCACACATGCTCATGAAAATTAGCATGTATAGCATAGACTCCACAAATAGTTAAGAAAGAATACTACCGACATATCTCGTGTTGTAGAAGGCAACTAAGAGGGGCTAGAAATCCTCTCCTTCTGCATCAACTTTCTGAAAGTAGAAACAAAATAAGGAGCCAAGTGATGATTGTTCTTTGAAGTTCACTTGTGTGTTTTTAATGCTACCACACTAAGGCTGGCAAGGTGAGTAAGTATAAAAAATAATTCCAGTTGGTGCCTGTGTAGCACAAAAATTATGCACCCTTATCTTGATTGATTATTACTGCCACGGTCTTTAATGTTATTATATTTTCTGTGCTTTTGTATGCATCTTTTAAATCAATGTATCCCAATAATTTTTTTCTCTTACTACATGAGTCAATAAGCATATCCCTATTTTATGTCCCCAATTATCTCTCATTTATCACATCACCCACCCCTATATGCAGATCCCTATGGAAGAAAATTTAGTCCCTTCCATCTAAACTGCCAAAGTACACACTCTGCACCTAAAAAGCACTGCTTTCTTCACTCCTCTCACTTCCAGGTGCATAAGCACTAGCAGTCATCTACCTTTCATTAGTATACTTTAATTTTAACCCATATTAGTCTTGAACTCACTTCCTTAACTTCTTTAACACAGTCCCTCAGCTGTGTTTTCAGCAAAAGTGCCACCCCTTCTAGTGCTCTCTCACAATCCCTGGAATTTTCTATCTGAACAATGAAAAATCTAAGAAACTCATCCTCTTTCCCCTTCAACTGAATTTTACTCATATAGGAAATTCAAGTTTTTCTCCTCAAACATTGCACCTTTCTCCCCCTTCTTTTCCTCTTGCTTACTCCAAGCACATTAAGACACCCCAGCCTGAGGCTTTGAGAATGAATTATGCTTGGCTCTTTCTTTTGTTTTTGTTTTTGGAATGTGCTAGTGCACAGAATGCAGCCTCATGCTGTTCATAGCAGCTCTCTAAGGCCATGGGTCAAAACTCAAGCATTTCACACTGTCACCTGCATTTTTTCACCTGTGGTGTCCTGGCTACCATATTGCAACAACTAATGGAGTAATGCAGACTAGTGATGTCAGTCCCAGCCCTGGACCACCATCTGCATCTGTCAAAATCCCATCACCATCTATCCATTCTTAATACACCTAACTGAACCCATCCAACTAATATGTACATCATAAAAACATGCACAGGCTACAAAAAAGTAGATTGATGAGTATTTACACAGTATATAAAATCCAAACTCCAAGACTCCACAGTATATACTTTCTCACCCTTATGCCAGTATTATCCCAGTTCATCAGTGTCAGTAATCCAACCAACAGGAAAAGAGTAAAAAGAACAAATTTTACTAGTCCCAGATCTTACAAAGCAAAGCCACTGACCATCATTTCAGACCATTGTAAATAATCTGAACTCTAAGCATTATCAGCAACCAGTAGATAAAAACAAACGGCAAACTGGCACATCTACCTTAAAATGATGACTAGAAATGAACATCAGCCAACTCTGGTTAACAGTAAGGAAGATTCACATATCATACAATACCCATCTCTACACATGAACTATATACAAAAACAGCAAAATCTCATCCCACAGAGAGTACACAAACATTTTCATGCAACTCAAAAAACTGGCAACAAAAAACTAATCACACTCCTAAACATGACCATCAAGAAAAGTTTTCACAAAATCCACCGTGACACAACACCTTTCCTACCCCTTACTCCTTTTGACAGTTACAACTCATTTAAAACCTTAAGGTATATCATTGGAACAGGCTCTGACATCTTATTTAACTTCTACTTAAAACTCTTCTGCCCAATAGCAGTCCAAGAACTTAATGACATCAGATGCCCTTTGCTGCATAATAAGATCCATATATCTGGAAACTTACCAGAATGATACCTACCCTGAAACCCTACAAAGCTGCTTTCTTTCAAAATACTGATCCATCTTGTTGCTATTTTTAATGTTGGCCAAGCTCCTCAGAGACCTGATCCACAACAGAATAAACTTAAATATTCCTTCCTCACTCACTCGCCCAGCCTGGCTTCATACCCAAACACTCAACTACTGCACTGCATACATACCTCACAAGACACATTGTGGTGGCTTTGACCAACCACAAGCCCATTACTGCGCTTTGCTAATGGTGATAGACAACAACAAAGCTTTTAACTCTGTGCCTTGACATATCCTCATGCAAAAGATATATAAAATCCCCTTCCATAAAAATTACAAAAACTGTGTAACCATCTTCATAATTGGTTAGCAAAACAGGATTACTCATAAAGACTTCACTTCCAAAACACACAAGCTGTAGAGTTAAGTTCCCAAGTGAGTAGTTATTTTTCCAGCTATCCGTATTCTCTACCTGCATGATCTCCCTCTGCCTCCAGCAAATCACGGTGTAAAAGTCCTCTTTTATGCAAATGATTTAATGTTTACATCACAGCCCCTGATGATACACAAGCTACAACAGACATGCATCACTACATCACACTATAAGGACACTGGCTTGCTCAAAACAGAATGTATACTTTCCCACAGAAATCCACTGTCACCCATTTAGCCCTAAATAGACATGAACCTTACCTACATCCTCATATTGCCCTCAGAGATCAATTATACCTACTGGCAAAACACCAGGCATACTAGGTATCACCTGTGACACACAGAACATTCATTCCCCACATCACATGCATCAGTATTGAGGCCATGGACAAACTGTATGCCCTCAGAACAAGCCATCCACTCCAGCCTTAGCTATTCTTACCTGCCTGATCACCCACCCTTTTAAAGCAGCCATAACAGTACTTCAAACTACACAATGTAGAAAACTCAGAACAGCTACTGGTTTACTTAGCAGTGACAAACATTCTAAACTGACACAGTGAAACAAAGATGCTGCAGATGCAGCCATACTTTAAAATGTTTGGCACCTGGTTCTTTCCAACAGTTCTGTCCCCTCCCACCCAAGCCACTTCATTGCAATCCACCAACTTTCTCATAGGAAATAGAAGGGTCAACCCTGCTTCACTCAACAGCATTCTTTACTCACAGATTGCCCTCACCTTCCATCAAACAACATATTTACAGAACAGTCACTGTAATGACTTAACCAACACAAGACATTCTTTTCCCAACCTAGTCTTGAAGTTCATTCCCCTAATGATATACCTGTTTGAAACTAAACTACCGTGATATTTACAAGTCACACTTTCTCATCATTTCTTTGAGCACCAACCAACTCTTTAATACTGCAAATATTGAGTCAGCTCATTACAGGATCCCACCACACCCAAGTTGCACCTTCCACGCTAAAGACACTGAACACCTTTTCCTCACCAACCCTGTGCTCACCCCAGCAGGACAAACACAACTCCAGCACACTTATTTTGATTTACGACCCCAGACAGTTGACATGGCTAGGTTTTTTGGCACTGTGGAAACCCCATAAAAGTGGATTCTGAGGTAGGAATAAGTACATACCCAAAGATTTAGTTCTTTGGCTTGCTAGATTTTATAAGCTCTGAATACCCTGTGGGTTGGCAGGAGATAATCTCATGGTTGTGTTGGTTTTTAAGATCATAGCTGACAGTTTTGCATAGGGTGGTTGTTTGGAGAGGTGAATATTTCATTGTAGTTGATTTGGTTCCCCAGATTTTTTTCAGCTACTTAGCTGGAGTTAGCTTTGTATGCTCCTTTGGAACTGTTTGTCAATGGTGAAACCAGTCTTTGTAATCAAAGTATCTCTTTTACAGGAAGTTAGATTGATGCTAACAATGTGTTTTAACCCTTGAAATGTTGCTCGTAATGATGCACATTCCTTGTTTGATAGTATTTTATATTAATGACATATTAATTGCAGCTTCTAACAGGAATTGCTATAAAGGGATGGTATTAATGCTATACAATTTGAATATTTTATCAAACACACATTGAGGAAACATTTCTGGCTCAGCTGTATATTGTTAATGCATTTACGTATGTAACATCTTATGTTGACTTCTTTACAGAATTTTAGACTACTGTACATTACTGTATTCAGAAGAAATATATTTCATTAACAGGTACTGCTTGCAGACTACCAAAACAAGATTTGTGTTTTGGCTCAAGAAGAAAATGCAATGGGTCGACTATTGAAGGAATATGGGAAACAGGACCGGACTCGAGCTGGGAAAATGATGACTGCTGTTGGTAAAAGTTTGAGTTATACTGCCCAACAACGAGTGGCACTGAGAAATCCCTTGGTTCGGCTGTTCCAGGAGGTTGATACTTTTCACTCTCGTGCAGTGGAAGACACAGCATGTACTGTTGTAGAGATGGAAAAGGTTAGAACTGAATACCGTGGTGCACTTATGTGGATGAAAAATATCTCACAAGATTTCAACCCAGACCATTATCACCAGTTGGAAAAATTTAGAGAAGTCCAGGGAACAGTGAAGCAAAAGAAAGCCAATTTCGATCGCATGAAGCTAAAGAGCTTGCAGAAAATTGACCTTCTGGCTGCCTCACGGTGTAACATGTTCTCGCATGCCCTTATTGTGTACCAAAATAATCTCATAACCTTCTCAGATAAGACATCTAAAACACTAAATAATGTAGCAAATAACTTCAAAGGCTATCAGCCATATGATTTTCAGGTGATTAAAGAGCTTGCAGAACCTCCTAGGATGCAGAGTGAAGATATTAAAGAAGAGGAAGAGGAAGAGAAAGAGAATCTAGAGGGAGATGAAGACACATTTTTCAATGCTGAGTATCATGATGACCCAGAAAAGAAAAATAAGAGAAGTAAAGAGAGGCAGTCAAGTAAGAAAACTAAAAACAGTTCTGAGCCAAATAAATCTGACAGTCTTGTGAATCTCCTTGACTATGCAGATGAAGGTAAAAATGAAGAACTTATTTCTCTTAACCAATCAGAGAGCATGTCAGGCTCACAGTTAGGTGATAATGAGACTGCTGCCCAAATAATGGACTTGCTGACAAATAATCCAGAAGTGCCTGATACGGAAAAAGATACACAACAGATGGTGAAAGAACTATTTGACAGCCCCATTCATCAGCCACTTCCAGTTTTTGGTACTGATGTTGCTGCTGGTGCCACTCCAGTCACAGCTGCAGCCCAGAATTCTAGTTTTTCCCAGGGTCTTAAAGATTTAGATACTGACCCCTTCACAATGTTACAGAATCATTCAAACCAGCAACCACAGAATATGTTCCTCCCTTCCCAGCTGTTAGACTTTGGGATGCTAGGCTGGCAAACCCAAACAGTTCAGCAAACCACAGCATCAAGACTCTCTCCCCAGTCTTTCAACTCATCCAACAACAAGAACTCACCATCCAGTTCTTGGATGCAATCAAAGCATGCCACTAGCAGTGCAAGTACCACATCCACCCAAAATTTAAAGCAAGAAGTTCAAAAGCTTGATTGGTATAAAGTGTTCCAGGACATTGATCCTCTGGGTGATCCAGCAAATGCCATCTTTAGCCAAGTGACAGAAGATGATAAAAAGTGTTAAGTCATAAGATAGTACCTTTAGTTTATTGTAAAACCTATATAGTTTTAGTTGATTATAAGAGACCCAAAATTATTATTTTTGACTGAACATGAACTTGACATCTTAAGTCAGATCTTTCTAGATCTAAAATGCCTTCTTATACAAACTTTATTAATATTTTTATTATTCTTAAGCTGATTGTATGCTGCCTATTTGTCTGCCTTTGTAGTTCTTTGTTTTGCAACCAGATTATTTTGGAAATTATGAAAAAAGTACAGTCATAAAGAAGCCATTATGTATCAGACAGAATTTTTAGTGTTGATTAGGGCTTTTTTAATGTGTTCCTATTTTAAGGCTTATGACTAGGCTCAAGTATAAAATATCTATACCATATTTTACTAGTCAGTACTGTGACATAATTTCATGGTCAGTTTTTCTAGTCAGAAAAATAGACATATAATATTAAACACTAAACTTTTGCCACAAGTTATACTTTGGCCTTAATATGATTATGAACCAAAAAGTAAGTTTTAACTGTGGAGGTGAGTTTGTACTTAAGGGGGCCAGGTAATAGGATTGATATAAGCATCAGACTTATCTCTGACAGGTCAATTTGTTTCCTATGAGTAACTAGAGGATTCAACAAACAGACTTGTGGTGGTATGGTCTGATTACATAGTATCACCTATTTTATGCCTTATATTGAATAGCCTACAAGAAATCATCCCAGTTTATTTTGTTTAGCCACTGACAGTTCATTCCATCTTATTTACTGGTCTTATTCTTCACTTCTTTTTCCTATTCTCATTCTTATTCTTCATATTCTATCATCAATATAATCATTAGTGGCATCATTATTTTCTCTATTTCCTGTTGTGGTAAGGTAAAATTTTATTATTTTCTTTACCAGTTCATCTCTCCTGCTGTAGCATGGTAGTATCAGTAACTGATGACTGAGCCTTCCAAGTTTGAATTAATGCCTGTCTCCTTCTTCCGTCCTAATAGAGAATAATAATTTCAGGAGGGAAGGATATTAGGCCCTCAGCTCTTGCCTCTCTTAATCGCTCTCCACAATATACCTGAGATATGTGGGTAGCATTCTGTCTCCGATATCCTCAGGGATGAAATTGTCATTGTTATCATTATTTATCCCTGGCGATAGGGGTTTTGAAAAGAGTGCTAGCAGCTAATCTGCATATTGCTTAAGGTGATTAACAGAAGCAAGAGTTGAGGGGCAGGAAATCATTCCCTCTTGTGTTAGCTTTCTAAAAGGGGAAGAGAAAAAGCTAAGCAAAGATTTTTCTTGTTTTCTTTTTTTTTTTTCCACTACCCTGTTTGTTAGAATACAGCAAATTAAACAAGAAAAATATCAAAACCTATAGTTTTTGTTATGAATAAAGATCCTGCACTCATGGATAATAAAAGGTTACAGATTGGGCCTGTAATCACTGCCTTCTAACCACACAAACATATCAGAACTTATATTTGATCTTTCTGGTCCTATATGGGGCCAACCTCTCATTCTCACAAGTGTATCCTCTCTCTCACCAGCATAAAAAATAGGTACATGTCCACTTCCCTTTTCAGATGAATCAGAATGAGAGATTTTCATCCTCATCTGATAAACTCATCTAGCACTCTCTTTATTTTCAAGAGTGTAAGAATGCTTGTTTGGGTAGTGGGAATGTAGCATTTCCTGAGGGGTGAATGAATGTAACTTGCAGGAACATATGATGCACCAGTGTCCTGAAAAAGGTATAAAACTCTCTCAATAGCTCACTTAAGTTACTGAGGCCTCCAAGCTTTTTCAGTCACCCAACATTTGTTTGGATTGCCAATTATAGCCAGCTAGTCACATTTATAAATTTGTGCCGATATTAAGTTAATAAGTGGTTAGACTGAGAATTATAGTTCCTTGTTATGTTGGCTTCATTTAAACACAATGCTGAAAGTGTTAAAGACTCTGTCATGTACTGTTGAGTTTCGTTCCCTGAGTTAGGAAAAGGCAAGTGGGTTTAAAAATCTTGCATTTTTGCCTTTTCCTGCCACAGCAAAGTAGCTTTAGGAACAGACAGCTGAGCCTTAGAGAAAGAATCTTTGTTTAGCTTCTTCCTACTTTTGGAATATGTAATTACAAGAGGGAAGAATTTCCAGCTCCCCACTCCCATCCAATCTTTGTTGCCTTCTGCAACAAGCAGATGCATGGATTTTATTTTTTCTCCATTATCCCTATGGATTATTATTATCATTATTATTATTATTATTATTATTATTATTATTATTATTGTTATTATTTTAAGAGGTGATGTGAAAAAATGAGTGTCTTTTCTTCTCTTTTTTGGTGCTGCATCACTCATGCGGGAAATGGTAATCAGGCATGCAAATGAATGTTTTTTGTTCATTTTCATACATTTTTGCCACTTCCTGCATGATTGAGGTAGCATCACAAACAGATAGCTGAACTTTAGAGCATTCTTTTGGAAAGTAATACAGGAGCCTTGTACGACATGCAGGAAATACATGGGCAGTGTTCTTTCTTCCCATCCTCAGGGATATTATTATTATTATTATTATTATTATTATTATTATTATCATTATTATTATCATTATTATTATTATTATTTTATTATTATTTATTTATTTATTTATTATACTTGATCGATGTTTCCCGCGTCAGCGAGGTAGCGCCAGGAAACAGACGAAGAAAAATACCCCATCCCCCCGCATGCACACATATAT
>JAYMFT010336483.1:0-23176 GCA_038088735.1 Panulirus argus
TATATATATATATATATATATATATATATATATATATATATATATATATATATATATATATATATATATGGCCTTAACTAGGGTGTTCAGTTGCCCATGTCATCTAAGCTAACATAAAACATTGTGGGATAACACCTGATGTTCTTGGAGTCGAAGAAAACAAAACATGCGAGATAAGATCTCATCGTTTCTGTCCAGGTGGATACACGACAGTAAAAAGGGGAAAAAGACGACAAAGGAGGAGGAGGAGGAGGAAGACCTGCCATCGTAACAAGAAGTAGCCGCCTTAAGTAAGTCTCAGGAAACTGTGGATGATGACCCACTCAGACATAACGTGAAGAAGAACAACCTGTGAAAAAAATAAAACAATGGTGTTGATATCATATAAATCCTCCGAAGAATTTTAACGATCCAGAAGAAATAAAAAAAAACGATAACAATGAAGTAACAATCTGGATGGTACATGAGACACCTCAGCAGGTTCCTGTAAAGCAGGAAATTCCCAATGACTTTTACGGCAAAAAATCGCAGTTCCCCAGAGAACCGGACGAGCGAACACCTCTGCTGCGTCTCACGTATGATAAACAACACACAGTTTCATATCATTCGCGGCAGATGATAATAAGATACTAAATGTATAAATTTTTATCAGAAGACATTGAAACGCTAAAGGCAGATAGATATATATCAATTTAGTTCTATTGGGCCACAATATCCTAGGCTCTTAAACAGAGAAAAACTTCAACTACACCGTTCTGGTGTGCTGATGAGATACTAAAAACTACAGAATTCCAGACAGAGACGTGCCCCATCACATCTCGGAAGAACAATGTGAAAGACCTCGGAGTTATAATGTCTGATGACCTTACCCTCAGCGTACATAACACAGCAACCTTCGCTTCTTTAAAAAAAAGATGGCTGCATGGATTTTACGGACCTTCAAAGACCAAACAAGTAAAACCAACGATGCTCTTACATGATATAGTTAAATTTTCCCAGGCCAGAAAACTGCTGTGTGCTAATATCAATTTTCAAAGTGGGTGATCTGGCAAAGATGACAAAGATAACAAACCCCAAACCTCGGCAATGATATATAAAAACCTCATCTCTGGGAACGATTTAAAACAGAGTCGTAACTCTCTAGACTGGACGAAGACGGGCGGGACATGCCACAATCTACATCTCCAAAATCCTGGAAGGCATGATTCCCATTGTACACTCAGATACAGTCCGTTAATGGCAAAGCAGAAATGGAAGACTAAAGATTTATTACCTGTGAAACGGAAAATCACAGTGTATACAGAGTAAATATCCGGGGCCCAAAATTGTTTGACACACTGCCTGCAGCCATTACAAATGCTTATAGTGGAGATATTAAAAAACGGATGTGGATATAAACCAATAAAGTCTAACACACCAAGATATCGGAGTTACGTATGATAAACCAGCTTCTAGTAGTGGCAAAAAATAAACGAAAAGTAGGCCTACGGGTCTTGGCCTTCAACAGCCCCTCCTTCTCCTCTTCAAACATTTAACAAACACGGGCACTGGTGGCCATAAATGAGGGTCGATCCTTGCCTGAACACAGGTACACGTTCTATCGACTTCGGTGGCTGTTTTATCCCCGCAGTTCGGTTTGTGCCAAAGCTTCCCGAGACTCTCTGATTCAACCCGCGGTTGGTCTGGAACGCCTAGCACGAAGCTGTCCGATTCTCATAGGAAGATGTCCTGGGGTCTTTTCCAGCGGTGCTCTGTATGTATGCTACTAGCAGATTAGACTGACGTGGGTGACCGACATTTATACTATTATTCATGATGCTTTCTACCGTAACTCTGGTCCCTAGTGGACATAATTCCCTCATTCTATCCAGCCTGTCATTCCAGCACGTGAAGAACCACACCTTCCAGCATTCCTTATGAGAAGATGTACATACCTCTCGCATCTACGTTCTTATGCCATTTAGCCTGTATTAGGTTTTCAGATGTTTTACTAGATCCATACGCCCAGTAATGGACGTTTTCCAGCCCCAACATATCTCAGGCCAGCTGGAAAAAAAAAATGCTATTACAAGTCCCTTCAGTTCTCCCCAAGTGATGGCAAACCTGCCTTCCGTGTAACCTTCAGTCACAGTCAATACGCACGTAAGATGATGATCAACAGGAAACTGTTTGGATTTCTGACCTGTCCACACCGCTTCACAATTTGCTTAATAATTCCTCTGGAACTCAACAAACATGATGATAGTCGTGTTACAAAACAAATTATGTATTAACATCACATCTGAATAGTAAGATTCAAGAAGATTATCTTTATGTATATTGTTTACTGATTTTGTTGGTGGTACAAAGTTTGGTTATAATCCATCACGCAACGCATTTGGGAGTTCTCCGAATCCTGTGTCTACACTACTCGGGTTTCTCTTTCCCTCCTTATCTGGAGTCGATCAACAAACCCAGTCCACGTTATCACTGCCCCGGTGCCTACCCGGAACCCCCAGGATGTGCTGTGTACCGCCACCCACTCAGACCTCCGTAATAACATCTGACGCAGGCAGACCTGGGCGTCCACACACATCGACGTCATCTTGGCTCCATTAGCTAAAGACAAGAGGCACAAATCCAAGGATTGTTATTCCCTTAAGCACGAAAGTACGACCCTTAGGCACGATAGTACAACCCTTAAAACACGTTGGTACGACCCTTAAGTACAATGTTACGATACTTAAGTACAGCGGTACAACCCTAGAGTATGACAGTGCTATACATGAACAAGGAGATTCGAACCTTGGCTACTATGGTTTTGCGTCTGACATCTAGCATCTGCCCGAAACCCTTTAAGGCTTATGTCAGATGTCATGTCATCATACCAAAGGACCATACCGTCAGAATTCATACCTAATAAAGATGATGACCTGAAAGAGAAAAGAGAGATGTCTGGGCATTATTTATATCGAAGGAGTGCGAGAGATTGGGAGATGTACAAGAGAAAGCCGCTCGAGCATCGTACCGTCCTACCTAAGGAGTTAAGGATTTCCCAACCAGAGGTAAAGGAGCGGACCAACACTACCCATCCATGAGAAGGTCACTATCCATGACCTGGGGCAGTGATACCACAGTGCTGGAGGTATGGTGAAGGCCAGGTATTAACTGGGGGAGGGGGGACAGTTCTGAAGTGCTGACAAAAACGTCGGAAGGAAAGAAAAGGCATACGACGAGGCATGAGGAAGGTATCCACAATTCATTAGGGCATGAGGGTTCCTACCACCAGCATCCTACACCACCAGGATACTGCAGCCCTGTAGCACGACCCTCTGGCAGATAAAGTCTCGAGAGGGGGCCAGGTCTCCTCACGGGACACCAACCAACATCCTGAAGATGACCTTGAAGACACGACTCAACCCGTCAGGTGCGTTAACACACAACTCCAACAACAATAAGCACACGGGTTACGCAACACTGTAAACACACGACACGATGGATGAATGTTGCCACACCGCTGCTGTTTACATCCCCATGGGGGACACTTGGCCCCGGCCGTCTGGCGCGCAACAGAAGTTACGTAGGTTGAAGGTGTTGCCACAAGAGCAGATGTGTTTACAACGACTGGACGTAAGCTGCTGTGCATGGCGTACCGACGCGTCGCAGCCCTGTCGTTGGAGACCTTAACGCACAGTAGAGCACACTGACAAAGCACGGCTGATGTTAATAACAGTAAAGCCAGATAAATGTTTGTGTTGACAACAGTGAGTCACATGCATTGCCGGCTGTGTCCTCAGTGATATATGCACAATATCGGATAACCTAAAGCAACACAAGTCTTTTCACAGTGCAACAGCTTTCTTTTTTAAAGTATAGCCAGTGTGAGAGGCGCGCGCACGCACACACACACACACACACACACAATTAGCCTTATACCTGGATATGTTTGCGGACGATGAGGAGAACTGAATCATCTTACGAGGGGATCAAGACAAAACCAGCAGTTGGTCTGGCACATGGCCGACGAAATTCAGTTCGAGTATACCCAAAGTAACGGGGATGGGACACAGTCATGGGCCTCGATTCGAATACTATCGGGCATGAAGTAGGCTGCAGTAATGTGCTCAACAAGGACGTGGGAGTCGACACGTAGTTGTTAATGAATGTGCCAATACGAAGGCTGACAGAGTGACAGCAAAATATGGTGGATAAGTATGTTAGGAGCTTGCAGTGAGGTGTGGTGGTCAGGTGTGGCGTTGACGAGTTAAGTAAGGCAGTTCAATACAATTATAGTGTATGACAAAGAGGTACGGCACAGAGCCCTGAAAGCTAGAGATTTCCGTTCAGAACAACTGTGAATATATATGTGTGTGTGTGTGTGTGTGTGTGTGTGTGTGTGTGTGTGTGTGTGTGTGGCGGGAGGCTGGCCCCCTCCTCAGTGTGTGGCAGGGGTCGGGTGAGTGAGGGAGGGCCACACTGTAGGACACCCCTGTAGCTATAAAATGACACACACAAAAACAGTCACGAACGTCTGATGCAGCCACCAGACTGCACGAAAAACGGCTCCGCCAACACCACCCACCACCACCACCAGCAGCTGCGGCGGCGGCTTGCAAGCGCCCGCAGTACCCTCTGTTGTCGACCTCTTGAGAAGAAAGGTATGGCCCTCGAGCACGACGTTACGAGCCTTGAGCACGAGGGTACGACCCTCGACCACGACGTTACGACCCTTGAGCACGATGGTACGACCTTTAAGAGCACGACGTCACGACCCTTGAGCATAGGTATGGAAACTCTGCACTTCCCTTCTGATGGTAAATACCACATGTAACATAGTCTGTTCACGTCACTACAGCAGTAAGTCCAGGATGTACCGGAACGCTGTAATATCGTGATGCCCTAAATGTTATACGCAGTGTTTTAGGTGAAGGTTTTCCCTACCTAACACACACACACACACACACACACACACACACACACACACACACGGGACCCAGCAACCCCTTCCTCCCGCCAACCACTGCCAACCTTGCCATCAACAGGCGCCTGGGGTAGACACACTGATGACGGCTAATCACCCGGTATGATTAACATTACGTATACATTTATACAAATTACATTGTATTACTTCCAGTAATCTTAAGACTCAAAGACATTTTGTGCCTATAGGCCCCGGTAGAGGGTAGTGCTCATCGCATATTAGGGTAGAAAACAATTTATTTTCCCTGCAAGATCTGACACATGGCAGGAGTGTATACTTAACCTTATATACCTAACTATAGCGTTGGAGGGTCGTCTGGTACCAGGCTCCACTGTTACTCCTCTGGTCATCCAGGTTGTTTTACGCCAAAGCCTGCTGGTCCTCGTACCCTCCACAACCTGGCTGGTCAGGTACAATGACCCTCTGCATAATTTCTTTTAGTCTATTTTTCTTATTCGTCTTTTATGGGGGGAGGAGGCGAATCGAGTTAGCTTTCAATCTGACCTAACAGGTAACATTACGAGCATACACTTAACTATATATATCTACCAGCAATACTACTACTACTACTACTACTACTACTACTACTAATAATAATAATAATAATAATAATAAAAATAATAATAATAATCATAAAACGTGTGGATGAAAACCATGGCTTCGCAACAAGATATACTGGGGTAAGGGGAAGGTGGAAAAGTGTTGCTTACATTCCACGCTTTGATCACCAGGAAAACCTTCAACATCCAGTTACATCATGAATATATACCCTGTAGAGGGATGGGTCGGTGCAGGTGGCCTGAGACGTCAACTGTGTCTAGGGATGGTGCTGCCTTTGAGTACTCCTCTGCTGCTCCAACACTGACAGCCCAACCACGCTAACCCTCCTGACGGTGCGGAAGACTCACTCAGCATTATTACTTCACCTCACACCGTGGACAACGCAATTTTCTGCCTTTAGCTCCACTTGCTCACAGCCTCATTACCAGACCTTGCAACGTGGACGATGGAAGGTTCTGCTTTTCGTTACGCTCCTTCCACTACATGGGAACTGAGGCTAGACAGCTTCTAAAGCCGTCTCTCATGTTTCCTGAGTGGCACAAGTCGTATGAAAAATGAGAATGATACATGTGTGATCACGAATGAACAATAAAATGTATCTTTATAACATACATATATAAATGCCCCCTGTATACAACTTTTTAGCTCACCTACGAATGTTATCTTGTGACATTGACCTTTGATCTCGACCTCAAAAAAGTTCATTCACGAACAGAACTGTGCATGTAGTACCTATGGCGTAAGTTTGCTCAATATCCACTCTACCAGTTATGCAGTATTATCTTTAGACTAATTCAGAGGCAATTTACCACATTTGATATTATAACTTTGATCTCTGACCGTACACGCCAAAACATCATTCAGGCGTAGAAATTTTTAAGCAGTCGTTATGGTACTAGTTGGTCAGTAGCATATTCAGTAAGTCGTGAGCTGTTTAGAGAAGCAATCATTTGCATTAATTACACACGACCTTAACGACCAATGACCTCTGACCCCCTAACATCCAAAGGGAAATCATGTGTAACAATTCTCTTTAGCATCTGTAACCCAGCTTCTGGTCCTCTTCCGGTAACCCAATGTATTTTGGGCTCTACACGAGACCATTTAACCCTGACCTTGACCTTTTGGCCTATGACCTTAAAAACTAAATCAGGTACGAAATGCCTCTGGTGCACATGTTCTGTCCACATTCAGTCTTCGGATCATGAGATGCCGCTTACGCAAGGGAAGGACATACGGACGCACGTGCGGACAGGCACAAGACAAATGAATTCGCCCCCAGTTAAATAGCACGTACGAAGAGCTCACATCAAAACGGGAATCTTTAGTCCATTCCAAAACAACGAACACGGTTACATGGTTTAAGGGTTGTGTGTTAAAACAAATGAGATGCTGTACTGTTATGTATCCGAGCTACTGCACGCTTGGCAGTCGAGTTTATGATAGACAGATACAGAGATAAGCAGATATACATTGCAGCCCTGATGGGCTAATACCTGATGCTGGTACCATAATAGGATGACATTCGACTAGGCTAGTGATGGTCTACCATAAGCCAAATTTTTATGTTCATAAGATTATTTTGATTAAAATATTCATCTCTTCCCCTTTACAAATTTCAGAGCTAAGGTATGTGAGGTGAGGGCAGTCGTTGGACCTGATACTCCACCCAGCCATCCTATGGTTAACAAGGAACTGATATATATTTTTACCCACGAGGATACAGAAGCGCACGTGATGGCAACAGTGACCCCCGGCGGCGGCTGGATGGCCGGTCGGAACAACGAGAACATTCTGCTGACGAAGACGAAGTTCCACCAAACTGGCTGGCTGGCTTTTTTCCTCTTTCGTCGTCTTCTTCTTCGTTGCGAGTCTGACGTCTGGTATGGACTGAAGATTAACCCCATAAGTACGACGAAACGACTTGATCACGAGGGTACGACCCTTGAGAACGACGGATATGAAGGGGGTGTCTGCTCTCTGAACTGACTCTAAAGCGGATCGGCACCCTTTAGGTGAAGGTACACTCGAGAAACATCAAATGGTTAACGAGTATACAGATGTCTGGTGTAGGTTTCACTGAAGTGTGTTGGCGGTCTTATTTGGATGGCTCGAGGCCCTTTTAAGTATTCCGCTTTTGTCTTTTCATTGCTCTCGGGGACCCCTTCCCCTCTCCATCTCTTTGGCTAATAGTGTCTTCTGCGGTATATAAAAACAGGTCCCTTCCTTGATGATGATGATCTATCTACCGAATGAGTCCTCCTCTTAAGCTTGTTTTTTTTTTTTTATATATATATTCATTTCTTCTCGCCAATGCCCTGCAGGGTGCAGATGACGATGCCTTCTGGCAGTTCATGAACTCAGTCCACTCACCCTTAGGGTCAGTGCTAACTGTATCGTAAAAGTCATGAAGACTCGTTATCTATGACCTCTTCCCTCTGACCCCCGACGCTGCCTCTTCCATGGGAAGAAGTCTGCAAGCAAAAGTCATCCATTTTTTCTTCCTGATGATCTTTTCCAGCATCTCACAGAACACGCGTGTCAATAATTCTGGCTCGAAGCATACCATCCCTTTCCTTATGTCCCATTTCTTAAAATCAATGTGACATTTACTCTCCTCCATTTCCTCCAACATCACGGTCCCAAATGACGTCTAAGTCAGCCTGTCGGATGGTTTTACACACACATACACAGAGCAAGATACCATCAAGGCCAGGCGCCTCATAAGAATCTAGATCCTTCATTAGTCAACTTCTATCTCGTTCGACCATCTCGGTGCTTTCTATGACCCCTCTCCTCATCCTGGTGTTTATGCATCCTCCACTATGGGTGCACTTGACAACTTACCGTCTACCCCTATCACATATTTCCTTCTCTTTTTCAACTGCTACCTTACGTTTGAACCTTTCTGTCTAACCGCTTCTTCTTTAATCTCTCCCTCCCTCCCTCTCTCTCTCTCTCTCTCTCGTGTAGTTACCAATCTACATGGTAACAGGGGGGAGTCTAAACATTTCTCCATCATACAACTTCTTAAACTTCTGTTTGCTGTCCACATAAACAATTTCATCGTTCAGTCTTATTATATTCCCCTCCAGTTTCTGCTTTTCCATATTCGTCCTCAGCTCTTATACTGTGAAAGTACTTCTTTAAAACTTTTCTAAGAATTTGCTTGTATACTTTTATGTTATGGCCTCCGGCTGTTCTGCGGCGGCATCTTTGAAACAACTTTCACAGTTAACATCCTTAAACTAGTTTTAATCAAGAACTTAAAGGCAAAGATCGAGTCACCCCTTACTCATCTCTCTTCCATGCTGAACATTTCATGGGCTCTAACCTCTCACTGTAACTCAGTTTTCTTAATGTTGGTGTCATCTTTGTTGCCCTTCATTGGACCTACTCTATCATTTCTTCACACATCTCTTAGTGCAGTGGGCAAACTTAGGAAGCACATTCTAGTTTCGACCTAATTCAGGATGTCAATTAAATTTTTTGATTCCTTCCTCAATCACATTCTTGAATGCGGTTCTAATATTTGCCTGGAGACAGATTATCTTAACTATTCTCCTAAGGTTGGGCTCTGGCGACTGGTTGAAGAGGATGTTGACCTATAAGTGCGTGTGTGCTGGAAAACGACTGAGCATTACAACAGCGGTCAAAATAACTGCGACAGGAGCCTTGTGGCAGTGCCCGGGGTAAGCCAGCTGCGAATGAGCACAAGAGACAGCAGGTGTGTGAAGGGGCGCGAGGAAGGACGGCTCAGAGAATGACTGTTCTGAAATCGGCCCCCAGGAAGACGCGAGCGGATGTTCCAGAGGGCGCTGAGAGAGGCGACTGTGTAGTACAAGTCGGTGGTGTGCAGGTGGGTGTGTGTCTCACAGATGGTCGAGGAGAATGAGGTGAGGGTTGCGAAGACGTGTGGCCTATGCAAGCAAGGACGGGTGTGCAGGATAGGGGTACGATGGGTCACCTTTGAGTTGGGTAGGGTGGGTTCTGTAGCTTGTGAGTGTACTGTACTGGTGGGTGGGACGGTGGGTGTGGTATTGGTGGGTGGATGGTGGCGAGAGGATGTGAAGGCTGGTGGTGTCAGTGTCTTGCAAGGAATGAGTGTGAGTAGTTACAGAGGTGGGTGTTGTAACAGCTGCACGAGCTATGTGCATGTGGGGTTTGCGAGCTGGGCGAGGGAGGCGAAGGGGAAGATGGGTGGATGTGGGGCGTGAGGGAGCAAGACGAGGGTCTGATGTCAAGAAGGAGTGTGAGGGGCTTGTGAGGGTAGGAGTGTGTTGGCTGTACGCTGGAGTATAAGGCAATGAGAGGCGGTCATCTGCCTCCACAGCACAGATGAGACCTTACGTATTTCTTACGATGGTGTCGGAGGTCTTCCGTCCCCCACACTTGGATCTAGGACTTTACCTTACGTATTCCTTACGATGGTTTCGGAGGTCTTACATCAACACAGTTCGGCCTGGGTCCAAGTTGTCATTTTGCTCTTCTGCTTAATCAGGCTGATGCAGGTCGTGCCCCTTAGGCCTCTCTAACCAACATATCCTGGTATCCGCCGTATATGCCTACCCTGACCCTTCTTTAGATTTCTCCCCTGTACTGTCCAGAACGTTTATTATGGCTGCAGGTTTTCAATTATCAAATCTGAACTTCGGATGTTTATACTGTTTTCCTTATCTTAACTATTGTACCTTTTGATTTCAGTGGCAATATCTTACAGAGTCCTCCACGTCTGTCGTGTTAATGGGGGACTTTTTTTATTACAAGTTGGATATCATGTCCTTCAACATTTTCCAAGAGTAAATTGTAGCATATCTCTCCCGTCTCTGCTCCAGGGAGTCCAGCCTTCGCGATTTCAGTCGTTCCCAGCAGTTGAGATCCTTAATCATGTCATGGCAGAATCGGCCGTGAAGGATCTTTGCACACTTTCTAAATCTGCAATTTCGTCCGCTCTGAAGGGCAGTGTTGACAGAAAGTAGGACAGATGGTGGAGCGGGCATGAATTTACACTGCATGATGGCAGTAAAACTCTACAGGTAAAACACACACACACACACACACACACACACATAAACACACACACATTAGGCAGGGTTAGCGCGTACTGTTCACCGCAGGACTAGAAATAAAGAATTGTGTGAGTTACATACTGTCATGTGTTATGTTTAAGATGAACAGATCGTGTGGTTTTATGCGACTACCGCGTGGATTGTTGGCATTCACTCCACAAACACACACACACTTACTTTATCATACACATGCAACTCGAGAACATGCAACTCACACGACTCTCTATCCTTAATCTATATTCTTCTGCTGTGAGCGCTGTTCAGTAACCCTGCCTAATGGTAAAATCTCGTCATAAGTAAAGAATGCTCAAAATCTGGGGGCTCCCACGAGTGGAGAACTCTTTACCCCTTCACTGTACAAACAGATAATTACAAATAAATAAACAGACACAGACAGACAGACAGACAGACAGACAGACAGACAGACACACACACACACACACACACACACACACAGCTCGTTAAGTCAAAAATGCGTCACACACTTGACCTGCCTCTATACCCATTAGCGTCCCCCTCGCAACAGTCTTTGGCAGGGACGATGGTCATCTAGCCAGCCAGCCTTACCTGACCCCACCGTAGGTAGCCCTGGCAGGCAGGCAGGCAGAAGCGCCGTGGGGTTGCGACTCTCCACTACCCAGACAACAGCGCCCGTCTCTACACACCGCGTGGACACACACATATACACAAAACTGGACACCAACACTAGGAAAACACTGTCCTGCAGTTATACCCCCTCCATCTCCCCAGTGGCTCCGGAGTGAGGGCTGCTCGTGTTGCAGCTCAGGTGCTCCATACTGGGAAATCTGTCGTTTTTTAATCTTCAAAGCTTACACTGTTACGTCAGATAAAGCTTCGATTAGCTTGTGTTACTTTACATGAGAGCTAGCCCTCGGATCAATACTCTGATGTCTTAAGCCCCTGGGGCACGACGTTACGACCCTTGTGCACGAAGGTACGACGACCACCCATGGGTATGATGGCCTCGCCAGGGGAGGTCATCATGCCCAAAGATAGTACGGTCGTGCCCAAGCGATTTAAACTATATTACGCCCGGAGTTGATCGTGTGCCTACAAATAGTTCGACAGTTTGCGACCGCAGCCACTGCGTTGATCTTCCAGACTTTTTGCGACTGCAGATTGCTTTGTCAGCATGAGCACTACAGCCCGACTGCTTGAGGTCACTTTCCAGATACCCAGGGCATTCTGGAAACGCTTCATGTGAAAGATGCTCGGCGTTCGCGATACCTACTGATTTACATAGACACACAGACCAAAGGTCTAATTTTGAAGATATTATGAGTGTTTTCTGTACAACATGTTCTGGGAACAGAGGCGGACAACCCCAGGTCTCAAATGCTTGTACTCTTGTACCCGGGAAACGATGCATTAGAAGGATAACTCTACAACCTTCATACTTTTCAATACGTCAAATTATTCCCATCAGCAAGCCTAGCGATCGGTCTTGCCAGTAACTTCACTGTATCGATCATAACCTCCAGTCAGCACCCCACACAGTAAAGTCTGAGGTATCCTAGCCGTTCGCTGGAACTTCGGAGGCTTGCTTTCTTAAAATCCTCTGGTGCAATGCTGTCTGAGTCAGATGTTAAGAAACACGAGACTTGTTGACACGAAAGTTACGAGGGTGACTTACATATATCTTGATCACTGGCTCATATACTGCTCCTCTCACCTTACAATCTGTCGCCTGTGACAACACCCTCTTACAGACGTGATGGAGCAACGACAGTCACACTCTGGTTTTATATTTAAAGTTTCTTTCCCTCTCTCACTCACCAATGGGGCTTTCCTCTTCATGTACCTCTTTATCAGAGTGCTCATTGCCTCTCTTGCAGTTATTCTTTTCGACCATTTTTCAGTGAAAGTTTCCGGCATTTAAGTGATTTCACTTGCTTGTCTCATTGACGGAGAGAAAGTTGTCGCTGTCGTTCTGAGCTGCTGTGTTCTTTCTGACTAGAGTACGTCGTCTGACGCATGCTAAGGTGTGCTTCTTCAACATATTCTTGAAGTGATCTGTCGCTTAAAAGGGATTTCCAGTGTGTTCCAGTCAAAAAAAATAATCTTCCAAATAAACAGCTGCAGCACAGGTTACCCTACTACGTATACCTCACGATGGTTTCGGAGGCCTTCCACCCCAACAGCTGCCTTACCTTACGCATTCCCTACCATGGTTTTGGAAGTCTTCTATCCTAACAGTTCGGTCTGGCACATTAACTTACCTTACCTTAAGTATACATATGGAGGCCTTCTAACCCCACAGCTCGGCTTAGAAACCACGCTGTCGTTGCTTCTCTGATCAGTAAGACTGCTGAAGACTGCGGTCAGCAGGGCCTACGTTCAACAGTGTTGTCTCTCATCGTACCAAGTGCATCTTCCCATGTCTGTAGTAATATCTCTCTGTCTTCCACGCCAGTCGGGCTAAATGGAAGCTATTCTTTTAGTGAAATTGGGGCTCACGCCGTGAAGGAATTTTTTTTAGTATGAATTAATTTTGATTTGTGTCGGTATCACGAGCGACTTTATTGTGCATCCCACGCTCATCGTGTGAGCGGTAGTGCAAGATGATTACAAGGGTCACAAAGGGGATTATAAGGCAATACAGCTTGGGTGTGACGGTTAAAGATCCAGTCGAATTTAGTCAACTTGAATACCGCCCCCGTTAGACCAGAGAAGACTATTCCACCCAACCACAGCATCTGACCTCCCCTCCGCGGCTCCCCTTCCTTCCACATGACTGATGCGCGTCATCTGATAACTTCCTACACAACCACCACCGCACGCAACCTCCTCGACGTCCCCTAGGGTCCACCTCCCCACGACCCATACCCTGACGTAGTTCGCTGACCTTCCTCGCCTCCAGGACGGACATCCGTAAGACATAGCGCCTCCCGTGCGTCAGTAGACGCTGTGGGTCGTAATTAACTCCCCGTTCACTGCTCCGGTACTGAAGGGGTTCCTTCTGTTTTCTCGTTCTTTTTTTACTGGCCGCCTTCCCGGCCACCCAACACCTGCACCCTGCCCGCACCTCACACTGCCCCTGCCTGAGGGAGCTTTTAGTGACCAGCCAACCTCGCCACTGCGGAACCAACACGACGCCATATTCATGGGTACGTCCATTAGTTGCTTTCATTACGCAGTGGGATATTCTATAAATATATCATCGATCGTATCTCTATAGCTAAAACAAGAAGGTGTCTATATATACCTGCATCTCCCTGTTCTCCTTGTTCCCTCCACTTCAGACACATATATCCTCTCTGTCAGCCTTTCCTCACTCATTCTTTCCTATGTCCAAACCATTTCATCTTACTCTCTTACAGGTCTCTCAACCATATTCTCTCTATTACCACACATCTCTCTTGCCCTTTTATTATTTACTCGATCAAAGCACCTCACACCACATACGGTCTTTAAACATTTCATTTCTAACACATCCACCCTCCTTCGAAGAGCCTCATCTATAGCCTATGCCTGGCATCCCTTTGCCATCATTTACTCTCCTCTTCTGTGATTCGACACTCAATATCTCCTGGTATTTCTCATACAAGTCTCTTGTCCAAGCTTACTTACTCTCACCACACTACTGTCACCGATATTGCTTCCTCTTTTCCGAAAGCCTCTGCAAACCTGCACCCTCACATCCACAAGGTTGTGATAAGACATCCCACCAGCTGCACCTCTCAGCACACTTACTTCCAAAAGTTTCTCTTTACACGCCTATCAATCAATATATAATCCAATAATGCCTGCTGACCATCTTTCCTAATCATATACGTATAATTGTGTATGTCCCTCTTTGCTGAGCAGGTATTCCCAATCATCAGCCCTTTTTCAGAATACAACTCCACAAGCTGCTCACCATTTCCATTCACATTACTTAGTATCCATGACCCTCAATTATACACTCAACTGCCACACTGCTCACCTTCGCATTTCAATCACCCATCACTAATACCCGGTCTCTTGCATCAAAACTGCTGACACACTCGCTCAACTGCTCCCAAAACACTTGCCTCTCGTGATCTTCTTTTGTCATGTCCAGGTGCATAAGCACCAATAATCACCCACCTCTCTCCAACCACTTTCATTCTACCCACGTCAATCTAAAATTTAATTCCTTGCACTATCACACACTTCCATAACGCCTGCTTCAGGATTAGTGCTACTCCTTCCTTAGCTCTTGTCCTCTCACCAACACCTGACTTTACTCCTAAGACATTTCCAAATCATTCTTCCCCTTTACCATTGAGATTTGTTTCATTCAGAGCCAGAACATCCAGGTTTCTTTCGTCAAACATACTACCTATCTCTCCTCTCTTCTCATCTTGGCTACATCCACAGACAACTAGATACTCCAGCCTGAGCCTTCAAGGAGGATGGGCACTCCCTGCTTGGCTCATTATTCTGTTCCTTCTTTAAGAAACTGAAATACAAGAAGATGGCCTAAATTAGGCAATTCAATTTCCCGCAGCTTCTTAGAAGAAAGAAGCCAAAGGTAGAGAATAGCAAGGTGGGGCACGTCACAAACACCACCCGCCACCAGCACCGCCACCATCAGACAACAAACCCTCCCCCACTAACAAAAACGAGTCTCCACATCAGATGGAGAATTTATAATGTGACATACTTACATGCTGTTGCTGTTGCTGCTGGAGCAATAATTACCATCAAATATAAAGGCCAGCCAACGGGTTACCATTATATATGCAACAGAGAAATCATCTGACTGGTAATTAGGGACTTAACTCTTGAGAATTCGTTTTTGCCCGTGCTAAGACTGTGACGCTCTGGGTGTGCAATTCGCGACCCCTAACATTACGGAGGTCAAGTTAATGCACTGGTAACTGTGCAGGGCAGTGAGGCTTAGTTAGCGCCATGGATATGGGAGCACTATCCTCTCACTGCTGGTCACAGCGAAGGAGCTCAGCAACACCTGATAAAGAGAGCCCTCTCACCGCTGATGACACGTGACTCCCAGTAACAACTTTCCCTACCTGCATAAATCAACATGTGCTAACCATACCTCAGGTAGAGCCAAACAGGAGCCAGGACACCACACACCTGCATCCCAAGTGTCTTCCTTTAGCTCGCTCGGTAAACTGCTTGCCAGCTCATCTCACAAGGACACGCTCACCACCATCACAACAGCTCGTTGGTCCAAATGCATGTTAAAATTACTTCCCTCTGTCTTTGTGATTATGTGCAACTCATACACACACACACACACACACACACACACAAAGACTTAAATACTTGCACACCCTTACAAAGACCACTTTCTCTCTCTCTTCTCTCTTCTTTCTTATGTCCTCTCATACGACACAGAAGCACATGAATACGTAAATTCTCTGCCTCTGTAGGTCTAAGTTTCACGCCCCTGGTCCCCCAACAGCACTCATTATCTAATCTCCTGAATTCTATTTTTTCTCCTTTCTTTCCTTTTCTGCGATGCCCACACAGCAGCTGCAGCGTGGCCCACGAAGTCACACTGGCGCCGGTCAACGTCAGATGTCGACCCAGACGACTTACCCATGAGCGGTGACCCCCGTGGAACCCCTTGAAGCAAAGCGGGGCGACCTTTGAGCGCAACGGTACGACCCTTGGGTAAAATGGTCCGGTCTCTTCCCCGGATCTTAGGGATGTGTCGTGCGTCACCACTCACGAATGAGTCGGATGCGTCACCGTCACACTGGTTCCCCTGGTCACCCACCGTTAACCCTCAACGCCGATATCGTTACCGTTTCTGTCTTACTCTTTGTTTGTCTTAAACTCGAGAGCGAGACGCCATCAGAGAACAGTTAGGTCAAACATCCATTGAAAAAAAAAAAAAAGAAAAAATTGGCGCAATAACTTTACCTCACGAATGACGTCGGCAGCCTACCTGAAGCGTCAACACATACGTGCAGGTAAACCCACGTACACCTGGCCCGCTTACCGGTCACGTCGACAGTGCACCTATAGCATCAACACATCTACATTACATGCTTGTACACCCAGGTAAACTGTACAAAATACCAAAGTACGTTCAGAATATTGTTCAGTACTCCCAGACACGAACGGGGTGAACTATAGAGGACTCAGTGTTGAGCGTCCAAGAATCAACCGCGTCTCTTTGATAAATCAGAAAAATGAGTCGAACGCCATCAACAACCATGAGAGGAAGGAAAATCAAGACGCTAGTGGTACAGAAAGTTAAAATGAACGAGATTAAATATGTTTTAAAATGGAAAAGAAAAGTCCAAAGAGCAGACAATACCTTTCCTAAGAGCCAGGTCAACAAACACATATTAATCCTTCCTGCCTTCGTCTTTCTTATTCCTAAAATCATACCGATCATCAGAGATGGCAACGATTGGAGCTTCTTTTTTGTTTTTCTGCCCGTCCCTTTGACGCTACTATAGAAGATAAAAACCAATAAGCGATGTGTTTACATCTGATTCTCAAACTCCATCATAGCATGAGACGGTCCTCAAATCACACATCCTACTGCAGCATGAGGCGGCCCTCACGTCGCAGATCCTACTGCAGTATAAGGCGGTCCTCTTGCCGCAGATCCTACTGCAGTATGAGGCGGCCCTCACGTCGCAGATCCTACTGCAGTATGAGGCGGTCCTCTTGCCGCAGATCCTGCTGCAGTATGAGGCGGTCCTCATGTCGCAGATCCAACTGCAGTATGAGGCGGTCCTCACGCCACAGATATCTATATACGAGCTTATTCTCCTAACGAACAAGCCAGAACTAATATCCCAGCTTACTGACAGTACGACGGTCCAAGAGATACACCCAGTAGGTCGATAACATCATCACATAAATACTCCACATTCATCATCATGTTCCCCTGGGTTGGGCAAGTGCAGCAGACTGCAGCTCTGGCCAGAGGTCCACCACTGTGCACTCAAAATCACTAGACTCCTACACTGCCACTTCTCCCCAAACAGGTTAGTTAAGAGTTGGTAAACAGAACTTCAATAACTAACGTTTCTCAGACTGATAATGCACCGTAGTATGAGGGAGAGACTTAGTAAGATATGTTCACTATAGACAATCTCTCGTCTGTCTCCGATCACCATCTCGAATACGCTTATTTGAGTTTCCAGACTCTATTTTCTGTGAACCCAGCACTCGAGTGCCCACCAACTTGTGTCCCGAATATAATTACACAGGAGTGTCGACACGTCCTCGACTGACTTCTCCCCGTAATACAGAGACGAAAAAAGTGAGACTAACTCTTTTACTTCAATATAACTGGATGATGAACAGACACTTGTGAGAGCTTTTGAGTTTTATTCTCCTGTCGTTTCGGTTTGCGCAGAAGAAGGTTTCTGCGCAAACCGAAACGTTCGAATAAGGCTCAGAAGCTCTCGCCTTTGTTTACTAACCACCACAATTCACACATTTGTTATAACGAATAATTCATATGAATGGATGACTTGTTAAAAATTAAGATATGTTCTTATAACATATGAAATCAAAGTTAAAGTCTGATCACATCCACTCTAAGAGGTATATATCAATTGTCTGAAGACGAGAATCAGTGGGTTAACAAAGACAGTGTCTGAAGCAAGGGAAGGGAACTGAGCTTAAAGGCATGGGATACCAGCCACAGATTTACCGTGTTAGGAAGGAGAGACTGGTTACAATTCTTGAGGTCCTTCACCGATTTCATGTTGTAGGTTTTGACCACTTTTTCTTTAAATGTGGCATGAATCGATCGAATAGACAGTCCACACCTGACTTCACTGTTCATCGAACACTTCTACAACTCAGGGCCCAAATTCGCCGCAAGAAGAGGGAAGCTCAAGAAGCAGCTATCCCCCTGGACTTCCCATCCACCTGGTACGATACCCTCCGGACGACTCCTTGACCTTTCGCATGTCTGTGGGAAAGGGCCAAGGAAAGGGGATGTGATTGCTGCCCATATCATCATCGGGTATGACTTTGCTTGGGAGACTGGCATCCCCTACCTCCCCCGAGCAACGCGCTTATCCATTACGCAAAAGACCCGACAGCCGCACCCTTGTCCACTGCCTTCTAAGATGTCCCCACACACGACGCTTCCGTGACGCCTGCTGGACCACCACTCCACGACCCCCTGACGGAGACACGATGACCCTCCCCATACTGGCCAGACATTATGTAAATAATGTTGATGTTGCGTTGAAGGAATATCCCAACTTCCTTAGGCTTTAGTAAGCTCCTTTGTTATATTTACATGTAATCGCGACACTTGCCAGATGCTTCTGGTAGTATTGTACAGGGTTGCCTAGTGACAGCACTAGGATCCCGATTCCTCTATCAAGGAATAAAGTATTAAAACTGAAACAGAACTCTCGGTAAAAAAAAAAAAAAGTAATACCTATAGAAGAGGGAAAGTGAACCAACATTCCGGCGTAGGGCAAGGGGGTCACTTTTGGAAGTTAGCCTAGGACAATATATAAGTCGGACCGCTTTCCACTCAACTCTCTCAAGTAAGGAAACAGAGCTAGAACCACCCGAAATGTGAGAGCAGTACTCCATACAAGGACGAGTGAATTTCCTGTATAAACGGAGCAATTGTTCAAAAGAGAAGAAACTTCGACAGGACACCCAGTTTCTTAGAGGCATACATACCTATTTCCGAAATATGGCTTGACTGCTGGCTGGCTTGGAGTGATTATAACACCGATACACAGGGTGACTGCTGACTGGTTTGGTGTGATTATGGTATATGGCTTAACTATTAGCTGGCTTCGTATGATTATAACACTGATACATGGCCTGACTGTATGCTGGCTTGGTGTGACTATAACGCAGATACATGGCTTGACTGTTGGCTGGCTTGGTGTGATTATAATACTGATACATGGCTTGACTGCTGGCTGGTTTGGTGTGATTATAACACTGATACACGGCTTGACTGTTGGCTGGCTTGGTGTGATTATAACACTGATACAGAGTTTGACTGCTGGCTGGCTTGGTGTGATTATAACATTGATACATGGCTTAACTACTGACTGAACTGATGTGATTATAACACTGATACATGGCTTGACTGCTGGCTGGCTTGATGTGATTATAACACTGAAACATAACTTTATTACAGGCTGTTTGGTGTGATTATAACACTGAGACGCAGATTGATTGCTGACTGAATTGATGAGATTTTAACATTGATACATGGCTTGACTGTTGGTTGGCTTGATGTGATTATAACACTGATACACAGTTTGACTGTTGGCTGTTTTGGTGTAATTATAACATTGATACATGGCCTGACTGCTGGCTTACTTGGTGTGATTATAACACTGATACATAGATTGACTGTTGGGTGGTTTTGTGTGATCATAACACTGGTACATGGCTCGACTGCTGACTGGCTTGGTATGATTATAACACTGATACATGGCTTGACTGCTGCCTGACTTGGTGTGATTATAACACTGATACATGGCTTGAACGCTGGCTGGTTTGGTGGGAATATAATACTAATACATAGCTTGACTGTTGGATGGTTTTGTGTGATCATAACGCTGGTACATGGCTTGACTGCTGGCTGGCTTGGTGTGATTATAACATTGATACATGGCTTGACCGCTGCCTGGCTTGTGTGATTATAACACTGATATATGGCTTGAACGCTGCTGGTTTGGTGGGAATATAATACTAATACACAGCTTGACTGTTGGCTGGCTCGGTATGATTATAACACTGATACAAAGTATGACTCTTGGATGATTTGGTGTGATTAAAACCCTGATATATTTCTCACCTGTTGGCTGGCTTGGTGTGATAATATCACTGACACATGGTTAGACTGCTGGCTGGCTTGGTGTGATTATAACACTGAAACACAGCTTAACTGCTGCCTGGATTGGTGCGATTATAACACTAATACATGGCTTTATCGTTGGCTGGCCTGGTTTTATCATAACAATGATATTTGGCCTAACTGTTGGCTGGCTTGCTGTGATTATAACACTGACACTTAGCTTGACTGCTGGCTGACTTGGTGTGATTATAACACTGATACATATCTTGACGGTTGGCTGGCTTGGCGTGATTATGAAACTGATACAGAGTTTGACTGCTGGCTGGGTTGGTGTGATTATAATAGATACATGACTTAACTAATAGCTGATTGGTATGATTATGATAATGATACATGGTTTGACTGCTTGCTGGCTTCGTGTGGTTATAACACTGGTACGGGGCTTAATTGATGGCTGGAATGGTGTGACTATATCATTGACATATTTCTTTTCATGTTGAAGGCTCCAGTCACGGACAAAGTTCCATATGGAGGCCAGGCCTTAATTGAAATATAGAGAAAATTATGAAACGGAAAAAGAAAAGAAAAGGTTAAGTATTTGCGAATTCTTGAAGAAGTGAAAGACCTGTTTTTTGAAACGTGGAAGGTCATAGTTATTGAGAAAGACATGGGATGGTAGAGGTTTCAAAGCTTCGACAGCCCACTCTTGAGTTGCCGATGGCCACACAATAATCATGTGACGCAGCAGCTTGCCGAGTATTGCGTGGTCTAACTAGTGTTGCAGGCGGCACACATGCAGCTAGCTCTCTCGTTCTTACATCTCTGGTCTGCTTTGATGCAAGCATAAACTTTAACAACTAGTTACCATCCGTACGATCATTTCTGTTTTCGACTTTACGACTTCTCTCGCCACAAGAACATTCAAATCCTACCACCAGGACGCCCCCTATCCTGGTAACACAATGCCATCCTTCTCCACCATCGCTTTCCTACCAACATCAAGATGTCATTCTCACTAGTACCGACCACGGACACTCCTTAATACCCTGCCAACACCGCAGACCCTACCACTTGCCACCACTGCCAACACCATCGCAGCACAGCCACGACCACCTACCACCATTTCCACCTCACATCCACCACGAATCACCATCACCACCAGGACTGCCAACCTCATCACCATTCCCTAACTGTACCTTGTTCACGTACGCAAATTAACCTTTCTCTATACGACCGTTCCTGAACCCTGCATACGATCATTAGCACGACCTTGGCCAGCCTGCATAGTGAAAATCAATATGCATGAGCTAAACACACACTCACACACACACACACACACACACACATTTAATGAAGGCGTAACCTCCACTCTCGTAGTACGGCTATAAAGTGTGGGCAAAAATGAGCGAGCTTATGAGAGGGAAAATCTGCATCATTACAGAATTAAATGTCATTAAGTAATAAGACTTGCCTAATCTAATAACGAAAACATCGTAAATAAGCCACAACCTTTCATCTCTTTTAATGAATTTAATATAAAAAAAAAATCCCAACATCATTACAAAAATTGATTTTCTATAAACCTACACGCATCATCAAACATGTTAAAAATCTTTGTACACAAATTTAACAATCGTTGCCTTGGCAATAAACAACACGGGCAAAAAAAAAAAAAAACGCTCCCTCTCAAGGTGCAGCCGCTAATTGAACAAAGCTATTTGGACCACATGCAAACAATTATATGAGATTATGCAGGTGTGGCCAGCGCTGCAGAGCGAAACGATGGCACACTCATTATGTAGTTGGTGCTGTAGGAATTATCCAGCCTAACAGATACTGGTCTGGGACCGAGGGAAGGGGAACGGGTGGGGGGAGGGGGCTGTTACTGGTGACTGAAACATCATGAATACAGTTGTGTAGTTTGGCTTACCCAGCAGCCCCAATAGGATAGAGAGAAGCCGGATAAAAGGCCAATATTGACCACAACAACTGTACGACCCTTGGGCATGATGACGTAACCTTAGAAAATACCGGTACGCAACGCACCTGCACATGAAAAAAAAAAAAATCATCGTAAATATACATGTCGATTAGACAGACATACACACAGACACAAAGAGAGAACAGAAATGTTGTCTTGGGAAGCAGCGTAGCTTCAACATTACATATAACCCGGCCGGCTGGAGCAGCTATCTACACTTAATTACATTGGCTCTTCCCGGGCCGGTTACCTTTGATGGCTTATGAGTACAGGGGCCTGACTCATCCTCCACTCCAACAAGCCACCAGCCAGTAATTATATATATACACACACACACACACACACACAACACACACACACACACACACCACTCCCTAGAAAAACACGCCCACGAAAATAACGCAGTCATTGTCAAAGTAATTACGCTACGCGGGGAGCGTATGTGACTCAGGTCGACTCCGGACGGCGTAGTAAGTGACTAGGCTGCTGAAGTAGACTTTAGCTATTCTCAGTACTGCGCCTCGCAGACTCGCTTCCCAAGCAGTGACGTTTTAAACTCGATAAATGCCACCTTCTTATACACTCTAACACTGAGCAATTAATACACTAATGATCATGGAGCTTCAACAATATACTTTTCGTACCGTCTTTTGCCTTCTTTTCGTGTAGGTCAAACGAAACTTATTGAAACTCGTTTAAATCCACGTCTCTGTGTATACCAACTGACTGTTGTTATATTTCTCTCTTGTATCTCTCCTAATGATGTGATCATTACACGAAAGTGCACTTGGGAAATTATCGTGTTTCATTTCTCCGTGAATCCGAAGGAACACACA
>JAYMFT010336594.1:0-23176 GCA_038088735.1 Panulirus argus
GCTCCTTCCTACCCTCCCTCCCTCATGCACTCCTTCTATGTCCCTCCATCTCGCTAGATGCCAGTCATGTATTTCAGTCACTGTCCTTCAATTCAATTTCCATGACGAAACTTTCATCAGTATCGATCTATCTTGTTTTACTCACATACACAGTGTTCTCTTCTCTCTCTCTCTCTCTCTCTCTCTCTCTCTCTCTCTCTCTCTCTCTCTCTCCTCTTCCGTTCAATATACTCACCTCACCCACTGGCTCCCTGCCCCATTTACTCACTCACGGTTCTGGACACCTGTCCTCACTGTGCCTCCCTCACTCCATCAGCGTTACGGCCACTCTCTGGGGCTTTCCCTGTACGCTCGCCGTTCTCCCTCCAACCCAAGCTAACGCGAAGAGAACATTTGAAATGTCTTCCATCCGTCGCGTCACTTGAAGAGCCTGGCTTACACAAAGCTTAACCACATCATTTACGTAAGTTTAAGGAGTCTGCAGGTAAATATAGATTAGAGCCACGATGGAAACAATGATCCTCAACAAGTTGCGTGTCGTTGGCAAAGACATAAGCCATTATTTCTAACAATAACGAGCAATGTCATTCGGAGCTTGCCGGGGGAAAAAATACAACTGACATATGACAACCTACCATAAACTACCTCCTAGTTTGGGCCCTCCACCTCCGGAGAGGCTGAGGAAATGGCCGAAGCGATGGAATGCGAGGATCAGTGGAGAGGTAAAATGGGGTAAAATAGCACAGTAAGCATGGGGGTAATAACGCATGGCAAGAAGAGGCGAGGCTGCGTAACACTAGGGGGAGGATGAAGGATCATCAATTGACACAGTAACGAGGCGACACGAAAATGCGACGCAGATATTTTGAAATAATGTCTATCGGACGGGGGGGGGGGGGATCAACTCCACAGCGGAAAACTCTTGATAAATTACCTCGCCGAATACACGAGAGATGAGTCGCAGACCCGAGACGAGACGGCGTCTGGAAACATCCACACCCGCTTGGAACACACAACAATGGTAACTGTCGAAGCACACGAAGAGAAAGACAGGAGAGGTATTGAGGAACTTCACAAAAAAGAACCGGAAAGCACCGGCGATGATGCCTACATCTTTAAAGCACTTGTTCTCCCCTGACTGGAACGGCGTCGTGTGTTATTGTAAAGTCACAACATACAAAACTAAAGCACTTGTTCTCCCCTGACTGGAATACTGTTGTCTGCCAACACAGCGACATGAAAGCCGACCAGAATGCTGGACCGGAAAACATGCAAATGTCCTTTCCTACCAGCATCGATTCAGCAAAACATGTGAATTACTGGGAGAGGCTCAAAGCCCAACCACTGTCCTTATTAGCGCGGGAAACACAGTCCATATTACTGTAAAGTCTAGCGTCTTAACCTGGAAACATACGTAGTGTCTCAGCTGGGATGACACAGCCGGTGGAATGCGTTAATCGCTAGCCAATGAGAAAATGAGATGCTGAAGGAAATAATATGGTCAAAATGGCTACTTAGAAAAGAAAAGAAAAGAAAAAGGAAAAGATAAAAAGAAATAAATGACGAGAGAAAAAAAAAATCCTTTGTCATGGTGTGTACGCCATTAACGGACAGCATTTGAACTACAGAGGACCATCAGGGGCCATCGTCGACGGCCATCACAACAGGCCCGGCCACCACAGCAGGTAATGAGGCACGCACACCACCACCTCACCACCCGCTGACATCAACAGCCTCAGAACGAGAGGATTCGGTCCTTTCCTCTCGCCACACTAATATTCATAACACAGTCCTACCACACAATCGCAAGAACCGTCGTCCTTAAGTTAGATTCCTACCACACAACATATACAACACCACAACCATCATTACCACAACGGGCTTCAAGCACCATTCCTAACCCAGCTATGCCACGATAATCCTACCACATGTATCACGTAGCCAAAACGATCCAGCCCACTGTTCCCTGCTCAGTCGACACCAACCATCCAATCCCGTCTCACAAGAGCCCATCTCACGCCATCACTCGCTGCTTACGGTGAGTGTGTGTGTGTGTGTGTGTGTGTGTGTGTGTCTGAGCTTGTCACAAGCTACCCCTCCCAACCCCCCCCCCCCAGTCTGCTTCTCGCCTTCACGAGCATCGACGTGAATAATAATCAAGACCACAGAGGTACACCTCTTGCTTCCCAAGGCTCCGTCCCGTAGAGGCATTCCCAACCGACCATTCCACGCCATTGGGAGAACCTTGAGGAGGCATACAGCCCCGACAGGACGGTGTGGCTGGGTGCCCCTCCCTGCGATAGGAGACAGTCTCCACCTTCAGCCTACGTAATGTTTCCTCCCTCCGCCCCTCCCGTCCGTGGCATCTCCTGCCTCCGCTCTTGCCGAACAGCCACTTTGGCCGGCCAACTTCCAAGGGGGGGAAAATTTTTCACCTTCGGCAAATTATTACACATCTCATTAGCATTTTTAACGAGTCGACGAACCTTGACCAAACACACTTCCTCCTCCTCAGAGTGTGACGGAGAGGAGCCTCGCTCTCTCCGCACCGGGCGCTGCAACGACCAGGAGCGAAAATTACCCATGAAAGTAACATATGCGAATAGTTTCACCAACTAATGTCTGTACCACCGCTCACTTCATCATGTCCTGCCATGACTAAGTGAAAAAGAAATTAAAACAGCTGTGTTCTATACCCCGCACTCGCCTCCGTCGGCAGCGACGATGCACAGCCCTACTCGAGGACCTGCCCCTCTTCGTGCAGCGCTGCAGTTTCCGTATATTACATGCTGTGTGACCTGGAGGATCTCGTAAACCTTCGAGAAAACTGCTTTATCCTGTTTTTCGCTCCTTTTTTTAAACAAGTCAAGGTGTTCCTTGCTGTCAGCCGGTACTGGGACGGAGAAACACGGTCCCTGAAATCTGTAAAAGACTCCTTTTATTCAGTGGATCTAATTTGCAAATTCTCCCTTGATACTGTTGCCGCGGCAAGGATTTATCTTCATATGCAGATCACCTTACCTTCAGCTGCCTCTTTACCTGCCAAATGGCTTCGGAGGTCTTTACACCCACCCCCAACACAGCTGGGTCTGGGACCTTACATAACCCCTTTACCTAACGATAGTTTGAGAGTCTCCTACCCCCCCATCCCCCCTATAACTGGGTTTGGATCCTTACGTGACATCACATATGCCTAACGAATGTTTCGAGGTCCTCTTCCCCCCCACAATCTGGGATCTTAATTTACCTACACGATAGTTTTGGTGGTCTTCTACAACCCCGTATCAAATATGGAGCACAAAGACTGCCAATCGCTTCAAGTATTGAGAACGATAGCGAGAGACGCAACACAGGAAGAAATCAAACACAATCAACATGAGGTACGAATCTTGAAAAGCGTACTCAACAGTAACGAGGGAAGGCAGCACATCGCAAAAATCAATGTGCTGAGTATTCATTTTAATATCCTCGGACCAATATTCAAAAAAAAAAAAAAAAAGGGTCTGGAAGCGTCCGCACTAACTAAAAAGTTAAAAGGACAAAGACATTCCAGATGAAAGCTGCGAGACTAATCAACGGAGCGCCAAAGAAGGGAGACGTTCACAAACAGGAATATGAGAGGAAACTTCGGCGCCGGACCTATATTAAAATACACCAAGAGGAAGAGGAGGGAGGAAAACTATCAGTTCTGGTGACACGGCCACGGGATGCGACCTGATACCCGGCCAGACTCTGGGCACAGGAAGTTCTGCGGGATAACAGATTATACGGAAGACGAAAACAACGAAACATGACAAAAACTTAAGACTGTTAAGAAATCAGAGAAAAACTCTGAATGCGAGAGAATGAAACGAGAAATACCGACAAGACTTAAGTCCAAACAAGTGAAAAAAAAATACGACATAGGGAATGAAGTGAGAGGTACCTAAGCCTGAGAGTGAATGAGGTGAGATAAAAAGCGAAGAAATAGGTCACAAAGGAGGAGGAGGAGGAGGAGGAGACACCAAGCATGAAGCGCCCCTGCCAAGGGCGAGGAACAGACGCGACGGCGTCCGCCAAGTGTTTGGTGAGGAGCTGAGAAGAATGTGAGATCTTAATTGATCTCGGCTCTTCTTTGTTTGTCCCAGGCCTGGGCTCAGGAGATGGGAGGGAGGGGGGAGGGGGTAACGACGCGACCCAAGGACGGAAAGGAAAAAATGGGTTTTGAGGGAGACGGGAGACGGGAGAACCGGCTCGGCGTGCGGTTCCCACAGCCAGAAGTGAGTGGCACGTGTCACCGCTGAGGGTAATGACACCGACACCCTTGACTGCGCCTGTGTGCACGGAGGCAGCGGCGCCAGTCGTGGGAGGTGACGGAAATAAAGGAAAACAGGAGAGGAGAGGAGGAGGCTGAGGACTGACACGGCGAAGACAGAGGACCGTGGAGGAGGAGGAGGCAGACGAAACGGGTCTAAAGAAAATAAGACGATTACTGGGGCGGTATACAGGGGACGGCTGAGACAGGACACCAGATGAGACTCGGAAGCCGAGAATCACCGGGAGAAGACGACACTGAGAACCAAGACATTAGCGAGGGCGGAACAGAGCTGCAAGGTGGCGAGGACCTCTTCAGAGGCCGGGGCTTACGCTACGACACTACGAGTAAAGATACGATGGGTGGGGGGGGGGGGAACTCTACTACGCCAGCAAGGGTCACACTCATGCGACACAGCAACACAGGGGAAGAGCTATGTACTTGGCTGGCGCGGACACAGGCAGAGAGACACACAAGCTGAGGCAGAGAAACTATGCATCCCCGTCCAGAGGTCACGGGGAGAAAAGGGTAAGGTCAGGCCAGGTGAGCAGAGCACCGGAGGTATCGCGGCAGGATTCGCTGGTGCATGTCGGGGAGGCGGGCGCGCCTCCTACCCACGCCCACACACACACACACTCAAGCCGCGCCACCCGGAGACTCAACCTGTCCCCACGCCCATGCTCGCGCCGCTTCCCTATAAACATCGAACAGTCTCTCCTTGAACGCAACGCCTCCCCCATCAGTCCCGTCTCAAGAGCTCCGAAGGTTGTGAAGCCCTTCCCCCCAACATCTAAGGCAACTTACGTAACTCTGTTCGCTTGCTGCTGCAGGGAGGGCGAAGGAGGCGTTTCAAGGGAGTTACTGTCGACCCCTATCCTGAGGGAAAACTTCGGCGTGCAACGACTCGAGAACGACCATTCCCCCATAAAGACCGGAGGACGACCTTTGACTCCTTAACGTCGAGGAGGACCTTTACTCCTGAGGGGTCCAGGTGAGATCGTTCGACCGGCTGAGCAAAAGAAACAGACGGCAAAAACCGTTCCACGGACCGATGTGTCCAGCCTGTTTCACGGACTTAGTGTCTGGCCTGTTCCACAAACAGGGAAACAAAGAGCGGCGAATAATATACGGATGGCCCAAGATGAAATGATAAACAAATCCAAATGAAACAAAACGTAAAAAAATGCCTGATTCCATCACCCTGATATCCTACCAGCGCCCCCCCCCCTCCCAGCGGCTGAAGAACGTGCGGTGTGACGAGACTAAACTGGTTTGTGACGGGGAATCAGCCGAGGCAAAAGGGGACGCGAGACGAGGGTTAAGATGAGGTGACGATGGGAGCAACTGCCTGTTACAGGGTTCAGTTACCCAGCGAGGGAGAGATGGAGACACACACACACAACACACGGGAGGTGAAAAGGAAAGAGAGCAAGGGACGGGACAGGACAGGACGGGACGGGACGGGACGGGACGTGGGCGGCCCCGCAGTGCAGCTCCCTCCGACGCACGCCCGACGGGAGCCGGCAGGCAGGCCAACCGGCCGGCCTGACCGCCCGGCTCTCTGCTCTACTTACGTGGCCACCCGACCCGCTACATGCATACTGATCACACCTGCCGTACGCTACACCGACGACGCCTCCCTCACCCACCCTACCCCTTCCTGAACCTCATTCAGGAAGACGAGAGCGAGGACCGAGCTATGCATCAACATGCGACTCCTGCATGGGGCTCCACCACGATGACAAAGTCACCTCAGGCGAGGATATATCCCGTCGGAGAACTTCTCATCCCAAAGCAGACTACATTTCCACGCGACTGGAAGCAGCGCAAAGCCTTGGGCTGCAGGAGCCTCTGAGAAGGACGAAAAGGGTCCTGGGGCAGCTGAAACATTATTACATAAATAAACAGATCTTTCATCACAACTGGGGAACACGATACACCTGGTTAATCCACCCTGCTCAGTGCAGCTGATGACGGGAAGAGTCACCCACAGCGCTCGCCCCTCTCTTGCACCGTCCCCACACCAGTCACTTCATCAGCCACAAGTCCTACATCAATCCAACCCTTTAACTTTACCATTAGACCGGAATATTTGGTCTGCTGCTGTCTACAGTCATCCGTTTTCCACCTAAACATCGAACGAAGTCGTCTGTCGATCCTCCTTCCCTTATCTCTACCTCCATGAACACCTTCAGCCGAGTCGCTGGCTCCTCTCCACCTCCAGGACTCGGTCTGCTGCCAAGCTTCCCCGCCAGAAAAGTTAATCCATCAGTCTACTATTTTGGTTCCGGGCCCAGCCGCGTGGGCAGAAGACCTTGGAAACCATCGTAAAGTATACGTGAGGGAAGGGAAGGTTCCAGATCCAGCTTTGGGAGGTAGAAGACCTCCAAAACCATGGAAAGGTATACGTAAATTAAGGGAAGGTCTTGGATTCAGCTGTGGGAAATAGAGGCGTACCTGACATAAAGGTCAGGTCCTACAACCATGCACGGAGGCGAGGACCTCTAAAGCTACACTAAGACAAACGTGAGATAAAGGGAACAAGGAGGAGTGAGGGGGGCCACGAAGAGAGAGACGGTCTCGCGCTAACGCTGGAGAGATGAGGGAGACGGCAAAGAGGAAGGCAGTCTCGCAGGCTTCTCCAGCCCGACGTAACCTCCTCCTCCTCCTCCTCCTCTCTTCCCCCTAAACCTAATTATCAATATTAGTAAACTTCCTCCCCACTCGCTGCTGGAGCCACGGTGCAGGAGCAAGTCTCTCTCTCTCTCTCTCTCTCTCTCTCTCTCTCTCTCTCTCTCTCTCTCTCTCTCTCTCAATCCCTCTCTGCAGTCAATCAATCACAGTCTTCTTCTCACAGGCTCTCTATCTCACTCTACGTCAATCTTCAGGTCTCTTAACATCGATCTCTCTCTCTCTCTCTTTCTCTCTCTCCGTCTCTCTTCCCCTATCTCAACGAAACATATACGTACGTGTACGCACATACACGGAAAAAAGATACACACACACACATACACACAACCATATGTTCCAGAGTGCACGAGCGAAAGAAAAAAAAAAATCCCTAATAAAGCGAACGCCATTCGCGGCCTGGCCCGCCTCCCTTTGTAAAATCCAACAAAAACTTGGAAATACGCTCGATCTCCCGAATGTTTCAGTCGTGCGCCCCAAAAAGCCATTGTACCTCTGGCATCACGGTTTAAGAGGAACTATCTTTTAATGATTAATATCTGGGCCGATGGGAAGCACAATCATGGCTCACAGGCAGAGAGGCCAGGGAGGGAAAGGGAGGGAAGCCGTGCACAGCCAAGGGGGATAAGGGAGGGAAGAGAGGGAGGGCTGAGGTAGGGGAGAGGAGAGGGAGAAGCGAGGAGAGGGTGGGATGGGTAGACTGAGGGGGAATATAAGGTTGGAGAGCCTGGAAGAGGATGAAAAAGGCAGTGGAAAAGTGGCTGCTCAAAGGGGAAGGAGGGAGGGGAGCGTGGAGCAGGGAGATATGGAAACGGAAAGAGGGATCTACGAAAGGAACAGGTACGGGAAGGGAAAAGGGACGGGAAAGATGTGTGCGGGGAGGTCATGGCTTGACTACAGCATTACTAGCAAACACGTGTGGGCAGGAAAGACCCAGCTATAACATTTGTGGGAGCAGGAGGAGACCTAAACATACTACGAAACGAGTACAGGTCCTTCCAAGATTCAGGTTTGGTAATGAACGACCTGACCTTTGAAGAACACACACACACACACACACACACACACCGCAAGGTAAGTAAAGAATCAGTGAGGATGAGACAAGGGCACAAGGACCCAGTGGTGACCCCAGCATGAGCAATCAATCACCACCTGACCCGAACGCTGTCGGGGGATATAGCATCCCCATATACGTACACCAACCCCGGGGGACTCTGTCTGTAACGAAAACGTTCGACGGTTTCCTTATATATAAAAAAAAGAAAAAAACTCCTCTCATCTAACGGGAGGACATCAAAGGAAGTCAAGAGCTCCCAGTCGATACTGCTCCAAGGCCAGACCCGGTAAAAGCGCCATAATCTATGCATGGAAAATCCAGGGAAAAGGGCTACTTTTCCAGTCTGTACACTGCGCGATAATGACCCGCCGGAATTAGGAACCTGCAGATTAGGCAAACAAACATCACCGAGGAGCGAAAGGGCGCTGCAGAAAATATTAAAAGCTGCAATCATCGCCCCATCATGGATGATGCAGGAGCGCTGCGCGCGCGCGAGCGCCCCCTCCCAGCTGCACGGCAGGAAAATTAAATAGTTCTCTCCTGAAGGGTTGCATTAGCCTCAACACGACGTCTCTCTGATACTTACGGCACAGGCCAGAAATTACTTTTACCCGGGATCTTGGAGGGCAAATAATCACATCTGGTCAAGATTCAAGAGGGTATGTAATTACCTTTACTTGTAAGTTAGGCTGATGTCACCCTGAATTCTATTTCCCTAATTTTTCTGTGCTTGAGGTTAAGCCCCTTGGGCATGGTGGCTCCAGCCGTTCATAACACGTCTCGTAGGTCAGGTATGAGGCCACGCCATCACGAGGTCAACACAGGCGTGAGGCCGGGGGAGCGGACCCCCCTCAAAGTCACGGCTGCGTCAAGATGTCGAAACGCGTACTGGCAAACCACACAATCGGATGGATGCCTCTTAGCCTGCAGTCTTGCTGACCTATACCCTGAAGAGGTCAGAGGTCAGGATCGGATATAACGATGGATGGGAGAATGGGATGGCTAGCCAGCTCGTGGGAGCCCGAAGGGGGGGGGAGAGCCACAATCCAACCTCTGCAGCTGGCGGACCGGGCGAGGTTGATGGATCAGAGGATGACCGAGGGCAAGAAGGGTCAGGAGAGATACCAGCAGGAGGAGGAGCTGAAGAAGTCGGCAAAACCTAAGGAAAAGGAAGACCGATACATAAATGCCAGGGATGAAGTAAAGGAAGATAAAGCAACGGAATAAACGCACACGAGCGCGTGCATCTCATTATAGCGCAGGCTATCACTTCACGACAATCATTTTCACCAAACTTCTTCCAGTAAACAACAACAAAAAAAATGCGTATCGCTAGCAACTTCCCAGCCAACTTCAGCCTGAAATTGTACGACTAACTTATTCACCAAACGATAAATCCGGCCATAAAAACTTCCCAAGCATTAAAACATGATTTAGCGAGACATCTTCCGTCAAAACTAAATAAATAAATCATCAGACCCTTTTTATATACTTTACGACAGCTTCGGAGGTCTTGTGTCTCCAAAGCTCGGGTAGAGTCCTAGCTACCGAGCTGGGTCGATGGTCGACCAAGCTATTGGAAACGCCCAGCCCGCAGGACTACTAAACCATCACACCCTAGATGACATGATACCCTATGAAAACACTTGCTCAGAACCTTCCAAAATCTCCCCACTATACACCACGTAATGTTGTGGTAGTTCGCAAGCGATGTATTGGATAGTTCTGGGCCCAAGGATGTTGCAAGACATTTACCTCTTGTTATGGTCACAACGCCTTTTCATTACAAGGCTAATGACTCGACAGCAGAACGGTCCAACAGAAAAATTACAAAGCTCACAGTTTATATTGTCCTAGTCGTGGAGGGCACGAAGACGGCCGGACTTGAGCATCCTGGCTAACCAGGGGGACAATAAGGACGCTTCCATCCCATAGCGAGCCGTGAAGAAATCCGAAGACGAACCTCCAAGACCAACAGAATGCATCCGTTCACTGGTGCACTTCACGCTCGACCACCACGGCAAATCGATGCGAAGCTACGGAGAATGTTTCCAAATCCTATGTCGAAAAATAAAACCAATCGCCGAGGATAAACGGGTGTTTGAAAAAAAAAAAAGAGGATAAAAACTGGTTCGGAAATCATGCTCAGTGCCAGAGAGCCAGCCAGCCAGCCAGCCATCCTGTGAGGGGACGCGTCTCTCCACCCGGGAACTGTGGATACGCGACGTGGGAGGAACTACCGAGGCTTGGGTGGATGTTGTTACCAAGGACGAGGAAGGAGAGAGAGAGAGAGAGAGAGAGAGAGAGAGAGAGAGAGAGAGAGAGAGAGATCAGGAGGACTCGAGTGCTCTAATTAAGGTACCACCACCACCATCATCATGAGCCAGTGACGACGCCTTAAATGAAGCCTTGGGCTGGGACGGGACAAGGAGCCAGCATGCACCTAGCAAGGAGGACTTTCGACGGAGGATTTGCTTGAAGCAAGGAGCCGGCAGGTAGCGCTCACCACCAGGAGGAGAGCACAAAAGGAAGAGAGAAAAGTTGAGGGGAGAAAGATGGGATGAGGTGAGGTGGAATAGGGGACAGGGCCAGGATAAGGAAAGACGGGACAGGAGGTGGAATGGGAGAGCCAAGCGGGGAGAGGGATGAAACTGGGGAGCAAGGCGGGGACGGAGGAAAAGTGGGGAGTAAAACGGGGAGGGGGAAAAAGGGGAGTGAGGCGGGGAGAGGGGCGAAGTGAAGAAATAATGGGAAGGCGTTGGGAACAGAGAAGACTTGAGGGAATGGAAATGGAGAGGCGATGGAAGATGAGGCAACGTAGGTAGGTAGAGGGAGGCTGGTGGTGGGGAGGGGAGGCGGGGGGGAGAATGATGCGGCCAGGGAGGAGTCAAGTAGGTCAGGAAGATGATGGCGCAAGGTGAGGGTACGGGCCAGGAATATGGGGAAGAGGAGGAAGATGTGGAGGAGGAGGATGGGCTGACATGGGGAATGGGTGAGGGTGACGTAAAGACCAATGGGGGAGACGAGAGCGCGTGCAATGAGGAGAACCATCAGTTTACATGAACACCCATTAGCGGAGGTAGGACTCGAGGGCAGGGCGCGAGAGGCGAGATCGATATAAATTGGTGTCATGTGAGTGTGTCAAAATCTGGCAGGCGAGGCGGCTTGGTGCCAGGTATCGATCTGCACTGCCTCACTCACGCCCCCGCCGCCCTCCCGCCACCCACCAACCCACCCACTCACCCACCCATCCAGGTGATGCTGCTACTGCCTCTAACAAACCTCCGTCTTCCCCCCCCCCCCCAGCCTCAAAAACCCCACGCGGGGTTAGCCTAACCAACGCCTCCAACCCCACACCGAGCCATCGGTTCTCCTTCAGCAAACAACACGGAGACGTACTAACAAAGTGGGTGAGCAAACGGCAGGGAAACGGCACAGAGGAAACTGGCGTTTCCCAAGCGCTACTACACACCCAGACGACGATGAAAGGAAAAGACATATTGACAACAAATTCCGGTCAAGTGGCCAATTATGCGATGTAATTCCCGGGCATGTTTGCCCGGAGGAGGATGGATGGTTACGCAAATATTTAAGGAGCAGAGTGGTAAGACAGGAGGGAGGTGGGGGGTGGGTAAGGTATCAGTGGGTCTCCCCATGTCAAGATATTGTAAGGGGGAGAGGGGGAGGGGGTATAGGGGTTGACTGCTTTCTCTTAACCGTATCTGTGGCATCTCTTCGTCTTGGCGGCAATATTCAACCGCCTTCCGTTTTCCATGGGTACATCGCACATTCCTGTGCACTCTCCGAAGAGCGTCTGAAAACCTTACTGCTTTTCGTACGCTCCCAGTAGTCTGAATCTGAGACGGTCTCAGCCTGTAGCCATCCGGGTTGGTAGGGCCGGCTGGATGAGACGGTCAGTGTACACGACACCGGTCCGTTCAGACGGCATCATTGCAGCACCGGCTGCAGGGCGTGCCATCTGTGCGAGCCGGAGGACAAACGCGGGCGTAACGCACGACACTGCGCTGGTGAACGCAATCCACCGCCTCATCGCACCACCTCATCTGCTCCCGGCAATACCCCCATCGTGCTCCCGGCAATACCCCCATCGTCCAATCAAGAAATCAGAGGCTTGCCTCGGGGGTTTCCCATCGCCCTCGAGGGAACACCTTGGGGGCCCCGGGAAATTCCCCGGCGTACGAGGGATTCCGTATCTCCTCAGGAATCCGGCGGCCGCCAGGAATTTCTTTGCCCCAAGGGCGCCCCCCGCGTGAGGGGTGATGGAGTGGGGCGAGCGTATATCAGAGATTCGGCAGCAATAAGCCGCCTCACTGCTCCAGACGTGACCACCTTACGAGCCGCCCCCCAGTCCCGTCTCCTCACACATCCAGGGGAGACGGTTGGAGGGGAGGAGGGTCTCTCTCTCTCTCTCTCTCTCTCTCTCTCTTGACAAGGCATCCAACAAGCCATAAGGAGAGACAGAGACAAGAGAAGCAGGCAGGAACTCCGGGTGTAACGAGTCTCCTTGTGATACAGTATCCCATCAAAGCCAGGTCTTCAAAGGTTTCCTCTTCCGGTGAGGAAGGCGTAGACACTTGAAGCGCCTCATCGTGAAGACCTGGCCGAGGACACTGTGTACAGTGTCCCCCAGCTGCAAAACCTCACTGTACCATGAAGAATGTATAACAGGAATGTATGTCCTCATATTGTAATGTTTCGTGCGTCTGTTAAACTGATAAACACTTACTGGCGTACAATAACATGTGTATAATAATTCTCATGAGCCTATAATGACACAGTCCATGAAGAGATTTACTAATTACTCGAACTCCACACACAACATTCATGTTCACCTGTACAAAATAAAACTAGGGACGGGGTACAACGTCCCAGAAAATCTTTCAGGTACAATACAGGTTGCGTCCTGTGGCGGATGAGATAAAGTCTAAACTTGCCTTATTAAACTCGTAACTTACAAAACCGATTAAAACTTGCCTGGGATTCCACCTGGCTTAACCGCAAATTCCGACTGCCACATTGCCGCCATGGAGCCAAATGCACAACGATAATTTTCTCTCCGTTTCCATTCCTCGTTGTCCGAGACACGTGCACACAGCAGCAGCAGCAGCAGCGGAGCCCCGACCCAACAGCGTGTGGCCAGGGGGAACTAGGGTCCCAACAGCCAACGACACAAACAAGTTACTTGACGCAGAACAACGCAACAAGCTATAAAGACTTCCAGCTTCTCAAAACAAAAGATTCTGCACAAAAGCGGAGCTTCAGAACGCAGTAAAAAATTTTCCTGGAAACTCATCTTGTGTCGGTTCTGGAAGCTCGTCTTCGCCTCGACGACAGTTTGGAAAGTTTCGCCTCTGCTCCTTCTACCAGCCAGGCGCTGCGAGGCCGCGGTCCGCAGGACCTACGTACCATCCGCAACCAGACGAAAAAAGGCACTTTAGCTGGTATCCGTCCAGTGAGTTTCTTCCCGTCTCCGCTGAGTGGGGTTCCAAATTTCTAATATCGAGAGATGTTAAAAGATTCTAGGATCCCCGTATATTTAAATTATCTTCTATTACTGTACTAATGGCAGCTTTTGATTCAGGTGATGTTATAATACAAAGAGGGAACATAACACAACAACAGCTGCCTTTTCCAGGAAGAAGGGAGGCCGGGTTTTACGACCCTTCGAAACAAAAGAGGTATAGCCACTGATGACCCTCTTCAAGAAACTGACACACTCATGAGGAGTTCTCTACAGAGCGAGGAACATTACAGAGCTTAGAAACCGGGTAAAGACCTATCACAGGCCACACTAACTGAAATGAACCATGGCCAGGGAGAGGGTCCCTTTTGAACGCACTGAGTTGGCTGCAGACTCTAGCGCGGAGATGGGAGACATGCTCTCATATAATCTAAACCTATATGACCTTGAGAAGTGCGCCACCTATCTTACGTTTCCTGGCATCACCAGAGTGAATCTGGGCGCTGATGGATGACTGGTATCCCCACGTACCCGGCGAAGCGAATACCTGGTGGTACCTTGTTTACTCTGGGAAATGTCCCCCAATACGCGAGCTTGGAGGACATATTTCAAGCTACTGCTGCTAATAAGCCGCTAATGGTCTCCCAGCCTCAATGGCACCCCCCAATCCGCATCGAAAGGAAGACAACGGCGTATCACACGTCACGGGCGACATTTCCTGCAGCCTCGGCGAATACACTTCCTGCAACAAGCAGAGAAGAGAGAGAGGGAGAGAGAGAGAGAGAGAGAGAGAGAAATCCTATTACGAGCGAAGGCCAGCCCTGTGACGCACTCCGCTTGCAGAATATAATCTCTTCGGCGTCATCCGGGCCATTAAGGACCCTCCAGCCCGAGCTAATCCAATCTCAACCCCTTTTAAGGATAAAATTAGACTATGAGGGACGAGAGATTATGGCAGCTTGTCTCTCGGGCTTAACTTAAAACCTGCATCGTGTTTAGCGACACGCCTCCATTTCCTGCTTCAAAAGCTATGGCACAAATCAAACGCTAAACTTAAGGATCCCTCAGCGTTATATTGCTTTTCACCCATACTCTCAATAGTATCAATATTTCTATACGAACTACTCCAGCTTTTGATAATTTCTTCGTCCTGTTATTCCTCTTATCTATCCAGATCGAGGGCAGACGATGAGGCGACTGCTCTAAGGCTTGGCAGGACGTTCAATACCCGGCTGGCCTCCGTTACACAAGCGGCCGCGCCTCCAGTTTCCTGTCCACCGTCCTTCTTCAGCCCGAGCGAGGCCGACTGCAGCAACACCTACCAAAGGCTGGAACACTGCGGGGGGATCCCACCCACAACATCCACTGGATCATCCATCTTCCTCCGTATTCATTAAAGGAACCTCAAGGATCCGCGCGATTATTCTGGAACACTAGTGCTTGTCTTTAACACTTAATGGAACTTTGAGGCTATCCTCAATCATTTCGGAGCCCGAGTCCCATCGCTGGAACACCGGTACTTGTCTTCAACACTTAAGGAACCTCAACCTTGGCACTTAACTGAACATGTACTTATCCTGGACCTTCAAGAACATTTCCACTGCAGAGCCCACAGCGTGTCCAACGGCTGTTGGCAACGTGCCGACCACTCTCGGGGTTCTCGGAAGCCTCTGAGTTTTCTTCTGCTGTACTTACTGTGGTAATATTTTTGAGAACCTTCGAAGCATTTATATCCTCAAAACAAGAATTCTTTTATGTATTACCATCATCCTTCAAGGAGGGCAAAAAATAAGACAAAGGTAACGGGCGAGTTAGGGCCAACCACCAACATCCATGCCTTTAGGCTGGATCGTAATTCCTTAAGAGAACGCACCACTAACACGCGACCACAGCGAAGGACTCACACGGCAACATCGAAGCCCAGGCGATTCATCTAACTGCTGCTGTGGGGGCGTAAAGATCTCAAAGTACAAGCGAGATACAACGTATAATAATTACAGGCGTCTTAAAGAAGAACAGGAAGATCTCTGCCTTTAACAATTAGTCCACGAGCACAGAGGCAAGAATCTGAACTCAAGAGACCAGACCTACACAGATACGACTCGGGGAACGCTCCTCCGTTCACCCTCGTCTGCACCTCGCATCTGTCAAGCGCAATCGTCTTACACTATCGGACTGTGAAGGGAACGGCGCCCTGAAGGCAATTTCCATTTATGCCATTTAACACTATTGTGACGATGATATGTTCGGTGGACGGGAACACCACTTAGGCGCAACACGTGTGAGGGGAGTCGTCGCCGCTCCCGTCACAGGGGAATAGTTCACAACTGCAGCGGGACACCGAGGAAACATCGTAATAAATGCAAACATCGTAATAAGACCGGCAGGACGTCCGAGTCCACAGGGGGGCATTGAAGAGGTGCCGATGGCGCCCACGTTACCGTGCGGCATGCTGGTGGCAGGAGCGGCGGGACCTGAGGTCATGATGGTACTGGCGGTGGTACCCTGCACAATGAAAGGCAGTGTTGGGAGCGCCAGTTGGGGGGCAACAGAAGAGGGACAAAGGAGGGGGGAAGGCTGCAGGGCGTGAGCCTCCTGCGGTGAAAAAGCCATCGTAATAATGTGGCAAATGAAAAAAGAAATAATGAGGAGGAAGGGCGAGGAGGAGGAGGAGGAGGAGAAAAACACGAGATGTTAATAATGCCGTCGGAATAACACGAGGTAATGTGAGCGGTGCAGGGGGTCATGACGGTGAGGAAAGAAGACCGTGCCTGGTGCTTCAGCACCACCACAGGCTACTGCACCATCACCAGCAAGAGGAGGAGGAAGGAAGGAGGAGGAAGAGGAGGAGCGTCAGTGGCGCCGTGGTGGAGTATACAGTGACGGGGCCGGGGTAGGAGCGAGCCAGCCAGCCAGCCAACCAACCCACAACGTGAGCCCGGCCCCAGGATACATATTCATTCCCAGCTTCCCAGGAATATGTGTCATCCCCGGGAGACGCCCGCGTTTACTTCTCACGCCCACAACCACGCCCTCTACACACACCCACGTCCTCACCACCTACGCGAACAGTATCCATGATCGACTGTTTCCCCACCGTGCATCTATAACCACGTGTTCCCTCATGCGTCTTGACTTCTCCCGTACGTTATATATTCGAGCAAAGACGCTCTCCCCAACGGATGCTGCACCAGTGAACGAGTTCTGCTGGAGTCAAAGGCAAACAGTACAGCATAACTGTAACGTCGTTGGGAGGCAGGGATGGGGGTGGGTGCGAACCCTGGCACTCAGGCCATAAATGTGGCACCTCAAGGCCCTCTCGCCACTCCACCCATCCCCATAAAGCTGACTTCGTTTGGCGCGGGCTCGTCTCTCTCTGACTCCCACCTCTCAACGTACAGACTGCTTTACTATCCTGGCTCCAGCGATTGAGAGTCCTTTACTATCCTATCACTAGTCACAGACTGCTTTACTATCCTGGCTCCAGGTATACAGGGCCCTTCACCATCCTGTCTCTAGTCATACAGAAGTCTTCACTATCCTGGTCTTCTGTCATCTGGCTTTCCCATGTACGTACTTTGATCCATCCCTCCCCCCCCTTTCCACGCCTGGGAAGACGTAGAAAGCTAATACATATAATTAATGCCGCGCATTCTGATGGTTTCTTTATCCGCTGGCCACTAAGCACGCCATGTATGGTGATCACCCTTTATCAAGAAAAACCACATAAAACAGACTTTTTTCCTATCATGGGCGATGGTTGTTTCTTTGGCCAACGCAGCGGCGATTCTCTGGAAGGCACGGACACGCCGAGATAACGACGCAACCAAACGTCAAGGAGCACGGGAGATCTAAAGCCCATGACGCAGACGTTCCGCCCGCGACGCCGAGTATTGGGAAACGCCGTACGCTGGAGTCATGTTGATGACGCAAACATATGGTCACCTGTGCGTGACTCCAGCCAGTGGCTCGGCAGCTGCCGATGACACTTCTGAGTTTCCTCATACGTAAACACCCGATCGCCCCAGCGACCTGGGGGAGGGCTTGCCGGCGTGAGACAGCTTTTCCGTGACGCGAGTTCCTCACGAACCCCAGAGGCATGTCGGCTTTCATTACGAAAGATACGAGAGAGTTTTCCCTCACAGACACAGCAGGTTGAGTTTGCAGACTTCCCCTCCCTCTCCACAGCAGGCGAAGCAACGCTACCGATACGACCAGGACCTTGCACAGGGAGGTGCAATAGGAATGAGGAGATAAAAATCGCATCTCCTCAAGCCAGATATTTTACCCAAGAATGTGTGTAGGCTCAACCCGTACCAGCACCAATTAAAACTCCGGAAGGGTCCGGTTGCGTGGCAAGGGGTGGTGCAATAGCTCCCCAGAGCCGACCGCACCAACCCGAGCCAACAACAACCACACCTTCAACCATCCTCAGCCATACTCTCAATTCCAAAGTTACTGAACACCACCCCTTCTACCGGCAACCACACTCCCATCTCCCGGGACCAGCCATATGTGGGGGGAAGGAAAGACGATGCGGAGGAGGAGGAGGAAGAGGAGAGAAAGTCAGAATCACACACACACACACACACAAAAACCATGCACGAGGCCAGGAGAGGAGGAGGAGGAGGAGGGGGCGCTACGCTCCGTGTCCTTCCCCAGGGGAAGGCGTGCGTGGCGCGGCAACTGGCGACGGGCTTACTGAAGAACACCACCAGCTCCCGTGACCAGAATATGCAACACGTCATGACACAATGACTGTTCTTCTTTTTCTTCTCCTTCGGTGTGATTATTCCTCCCTGGCGCTCTGGGTAAAACCTCCCATCTGTGGTCTTGGTTCCAACAAAACCTTTCTCTGATGTCTGCCGTCTACTAAGTATTTCCCCCGACTCCCTAGGACCAGAACTTCCTTGGCTCGTCTCGCAAGCTCGCGTCCTCCCTGCGACAACATCTACGTTCATAACCGATGCTCACGTGCGACAACAGACGTCCCAGTACGTTTGCGTAATATCCGCGGCCCGGGTCGCGCTGCGCCTGCATTGACAGACGGATTATAAACGGGCGGTGAGCGTGTGTCGTCACCCAGCTGACGTGCACCGCTCCAGCTCACCAACTGCTGGCGTATACCGCTCCAGCTCACACCTGAGTTCACCTAGTGAGGCCAAGACACACAAGACATGGCATGTGGGTCATCAACTCCCCCTTACAGATCCAAAACCTCGTCTTCTTCTGCACACACACACACACACACACATTAAATTTCACTGATAGGAAAATACTGAGAGAGCTGTTGGCATCCTGCACAAGGCCAAAACTGAGAGTACGTTTCTCAAGCCTGGTCACCGCACCAGAGTTGGGGCAATTACGCTTTAACAATCAAATCACACCTACAATTACAAATACTTTACATTTCTAAACATTACAATTCCCATTACGAATACATCTGGGAACAGCAATAACCTAACAGAGAAGGTCCAGAGGAAGTCAACCGAGATGATGCCAAAAACGAGCCGAGTTACAGGGAAAGTCACTGGCCTTAAATTTTCCATCATAGAAGAAAGAAGAGACAGGGGGTGACCTGATCATAACTCTTATGAAGATTTCAACAGCGAACGGCTCTTCGAAAAGATACATGAACATAAAAAAAACTACAACCCGCAACAGAATCAACCAAGAAACCTGTCAGAAAACGTAATGCAGTTCTTGAGTGACGAAACTGCGGGACGTGGACAGCAAACAGATACTTACATGAGCCGGATGCTACAGGAGGAGACTCGAGAGACGGAGCCCCACATGAGTGTATAACTCCCCTTACCGTAGGGCACAAAGAGGCAATTACAAATCTGGCAATTACATATAGTCAAGGGATGGATGGGGCCCCGCGATTGTACCAATTTTTCCTCCATACTGTGTACAGATAGGTAAGAAATAGGCCATTACAGACACGCAGTTCAAAAAATAGGGGCCCCATGAGTGTACAACATTCCATCCATACAGATGAGACAGTTAATTATATTCACACACACACACACACACACACACACACAAAGGCAAACCATACATTGCCTAATACACTGGTCACCTACCGTGGCCTCAGCCCGCGCTCTCTCTGGTGCAGGAAGACACACTCACCTGGGAAAGAGAATGAAGAACCATCATTAAACTTCCAAGAATTGCTTGCACGTTCCAGCAAACACAAGGCAGCCATCCAGCCAGCCATCACACAGATGAAGCATTCCATTCTGACCTTCACGGAAAAGAAAAACGCCATAAGCGGTGCGCTGCCACATTCGGTTCCGGGTGAAGGCTGGGCGTCCAGCAAATCGCCAGCCGTAATCCGGGTTTAATGATACGTACAGACAACCACCGTCATCACCACACACAAACAAGCAGCCACAATCATCATTTATGAGCATTTCAATTCCATGTGCAACGCAGCGTGAAGGTAGATAATTCCTTTATTGAAAACACCTAATTCCAAACCCAAGTGCATAGTTGTGAAGGAAAAAGCCTTGGCCCTAGTGTCATGGCTGCACTCTGAATTGGATTAAGGTTAAGTTTATCTCACTGCTTTGTATAACACACACACACACACACACACATATATATATAAATGCACAAAATCACAATATACACGAGTCTTCATAAATACACAGACACATCCCTTGGGTACGGAAACACGTTGCAAAAAGACAAAGTATAAATACCATCAAGGCCGGCTCTCGCTCGCCATCGGCAAGGAGCCATACGACTAAGTCCTTCGGGGGGGCAAACCAAATCATTCCCTCCTTGCCCACAGGACATTACGACGACAAGGGAGTTCCCAGTGGTTAATGGAATTCAATCCTCCTGTGGACTGGGGTAAACGGCGTTCGGTGTCTTGTACTAATCTTGCTTCGATTACCGACACGTTGCCTACTCAAACGCCATTCCCTGCTTATCTCCACTCTCTAGACTGTCAATGTATTTCTATTTTCTTTTTTCTCTCCTCATTATTATACAAATCATTGCATTCGTTAGTGATATTATAACAAGACTTCCCTCTCTTCCGAGGGACGACGCACCGCCGTCGAACGGGAGTGTACAGGGCGCCCGTCTTCAGGATCGGAGGACTTACTTACCCTGTGAGGAAGGCGGCTGTCGTTGGGAGCTTGGTGTGGTGAATGGCGCGGTAGGCGGCCACGGGCACCACCAGGGAGGAGGGGTCCTGCCTCATGGAGCCCATCCTGGCCTGGCCGTACTTGCAGTAGCTGGAGGAGAAGGCGGCTTCCCGCTGGGCCCGGCCCACGTGACTCCTCACTTCATCCACCATTAACAATGCGGTTCCCCACTTCACTGGAGACACACACACACAAGGACACACACACTAACACATTGTTCAACACCTTCACTATTTTCCAAAACACTTTTTTTTAATCACTTTTCCTTTTTCTTTAATCAACCGGGTGGTCGTAAAGACGCTTCTCCATCACGTGAGCGGCTAAGGGGTAGAGGGAGGAGGAGGAGGCGCGTGCTGCGTGCGCCTCGCGGCAAGGCGCGTCCGGACAGCTGGAGGGGAGGGCCAGCGCCGCGCTGGTTAGGGAAGCTGGAGCATGGGTGGTGGTGGGGTCTTTGGAGGCCGTCTGGACGCTAGTTCATCAAGCACTTTCACCTTCCTTCCTTCCGTCCTTCCCCCACAAACCAACACTTGTCGCACTTTACACAATATCAATTCCCACAATCAACCACACACTTTTCTGATATCTTCCTTTCTTATTGCCTTTCTTTTTTTTTTTTTTACACACCTTTCTCTTCAGTAACTTCCTCGAAGTGTGTTCTCTTATGAGAATCCCTGACTATGGGTCAGTGTATCGACTTTCTATAAATAAGGGGAAAAGAAAAAAAACACTTCGATATGTACTAGGAAATATCTTCACAACGACACGCGGATGTCGCAAACTTGTGGACGGCAGAGGTGCGACCCGTAGAGAGGGCAAACATCGGGGGGGGGGGGGGCAGACTCGCATCAACCAATTACCCACAGGAGTAATCACATCAAGGGGCCGCCTCGCTTCGCGGAAAACGCGTCACGGACCAACTGCTGAGGCTAACTTCGGAACGTACCTGGCAAGCCAGGCGTCCAAGGATGACACAAGGTAAAGGTAGGTGTGTGTGTGTGTGTGTGTGTATGTGTGGATCTTTCCCCTCGGACGCCAGCCAACACCACTGGCTCAACAGCTGGTCGGGGACCCCATCCTCAGGAACCCACTGTATAGGGAAGACCTTACGTCGTGAGGCCCCGAGCGTCCACTCCAGTTCACTATACATCTCATCTACGACACTAGGACGGGTACGAACTCGGAGGAGGAGGGAGGCACAGCACGAATCTTTATAACGAGATGGACAAAACGAGTCGAGAACAAGGAAGGGAGAGAACGGGCTAATGGAGAGTCCGACGAAGTGGTCTTGGCACAGAGAACACCGTTCAGGCGTGGAGCAAACTGCTTAACACTTGACGGGAGTGACACTGCCGACCAGAAAGTCCTCGCCTTGCCGTGTGGTAGGAAGCGGTGGCTGTTCTGGGACTGCTGTGGTCACACCACACCGACCTCGTCGCCAGCCTCACACACCCTAGGGACGCCTTCCTCCACACACACACACACACACACCCGGTCGTACTACAAAGGAGCCTTCACACTCACTCCTATGGGATCCCGCCCAAGCACATGCACCCCCTCCTTCCGAGGAAATCATACTACTACTACTACTGCTGCTACTTTTACCTCTAATACGGACAATACTACTACTACTTTTATTACTCCTACTACTACTACTAATAATAATAACAACAACACAATAAGAAGTCTTCTGTAAACATTCCGCTGGTGTCTATTACTTGGAACAGCCAGGACAATACGCCCGTACGCAAACACTCTACGCAACGGCAGCCAAAGTCAAATCTGAATTAAAACCTTCCCTTTTTCCTGCTCCACAACCACGATCCTTGCCGTACGCCTCACTGGTTCCTAGCCCGCTGGAGTAAAACACTGATACGTACATGGAATATGACATGGACCAATCCAATTTCTTAAGCCAGGACGTTGCAAGGGACACCGTCGAATACAGAAACGTGGGGACCGAATGAATCTTCCATAAATGATAAATTACGACAAGACTGAAGTTTCAGGGCTCAGGTGTCCCACAGTTCCTAACATCATAGGTAAAGGTTTTAAAAACAAACGAAGCAGGGTCTACCACAGCTCCTCCTTTACCACGGTTCCTGTTTGAGAAGCTTAGTTATTTCTTCCGGATTCCGTGTCGCCTGTGAGTACGGCGCTATGCTAACTGCTCATTGCCTTACGTATAAGATGTACTCCTGACCATCACACCACGGATGAACGACGAGTTCAGGCTACGATGATGCATACTACGTGTAGCCAACCAGCACATAACACAGGAAGCCAGACGTAAAGCCAGTAACCAATGCTGTCCTTGTGCAAAGGTCCTTACCTACCCTGTAGCGTACATGTGTCCATGTATCGACTACATAGGGCCCTCATGTCCACCTCTGTAGACTAAACTATTCACCAAGATCTGTATAATTCTATATTCATATATATATATATATATATATATATATATATATATATATATATATATATATATTTTTTTTTTT
>JAYMFT010336705.1:0-23173 GCA_038088735.1 Panulirus argus
TTACATACTTTCATATGTTAAGTTCTACCTACTAGATGCAAAAAGTGGATACAAACTTAAAATTTCAGGTATCTTGTCATTAACTATAAGGTGTTTAACATTTCTTGCAGGGTTTGTTTAGATCTATCCCAAAATGGCTCTATTTTTTCACATTCTAAGACATAGTGTTCTAGTTTGAGAGAGAGGGCTACGAACCCTTAGTGTAATGTCATTTTAAGTGAAAGAAAATTAAGATTCATGAGGAACTGTAGATATCAGATGATTAAGTGGGAGAGTTGAAGTTGAGTATAGAGAAATGAAAGAGACAGAAATAGGTATCCTGAAACTTAGGTGAAAGGGAAGAAGTTAGGTGTAGAGTGTACAAGAAGTCTACTTATCATAATTTCTCTTGAGGACTTACCTTTGTTTGCAAGGTGAGTAATAATGAAGTATTTCAATAATGTAGACAATATGAAGGCTCTTGGAACTGAGAGCACGCATTTAACACAGCAGCAGTATCTACAAGGGAAGGATTGCAGTTTTACCATTAAAATTTGATATGGGTCAAGGAGTTCCTTTTCATACTTCATGTCTGATAGTAGGTTTGTATGATTCCAGAATGTCCCCTATGTATCAGACAGCTAATGCTGAATCTTGTCTGTAAATCACTCTGGTATATATATAAATCCATCTTATGTTCATCATTTTTCCAGATGACACGAGAGGTCTGTTAGTAATGGGATTTATGTTGGTTAATGGCATCACCTTGATTTTTTGATATGCCTTGTTGTTTTGCTTTATTGGTACATAGAATGGTGTTGTATGGAGGAGGGATTTATTTCTGTACATATAGGGTTTTGAGAAAAATAGAAGTGCTATACCTGCTGCCCCGTACCGAGGTGTCTGTGATGGCTCTTTTATTTCCAGTTTGATGTTAAGGACCAGTGCTGTTTCATGAATGATGTTTGGTGTATGTATTACTTAAAGTGCCTCTTCTGAGTTTTGATTTACTCTAGACATTCATTTCCCTTTTGAACGTGGGAGTTTGTTGTTGGTTATATAGGAGAGGGCATTGACTTAGGTACATTTGTTTTTGTAGTACAGAATGTCTGTAGCCAAGCAGAGGGGTTTTGAGCCAGCAGAGTCTTCATGTGCCAGTGTGTGCATAAGTACAGATACAGGCTTCTCATAGATGAGGCTATTTTTATGCAATTTTATTTCTTGTAGTTTACCTATGTGAAGGCTTGGTATATACTCTATTAGATATAATATTTTCAATGAAACCACCCTGAGTTATTTGTTCAGTTTTTACTTTGTTGTGCTGCTATTAGCCTTAACTAAAAACAAATGTGCTCTGATGATGTGTTCTGATACCATTTTATATTTCTTTTCATGCAACAGTTTCAAGTAAGTCTAGAATAATGTAAAAGAAAAAATTGATCTGGAATAGTTCATTTTAATTTCTGAATAGCTTATAGTTTCATATCTCAGGTCATTGACTGGTTAGCCTTGACTATTCATGGAAACATTGCTTTGAGTTAAAGAAAGGGATTAGCATTTTCTTTACTGCTGGTGTATTTATTTATCCACAATATACTTTAGCACTGCATGGTGCTCTGCCATGAATTCTTACTTCACAGTTTCCCACAGATATTTTGATTTTGACATTTAACTGTGTTTCGTTGTTTTCTGCCCTTTATGCCTTTTTACTGGCTCTTCGAACATCCTTGCTTTTACTTTTCTTATTGTCTTACTGAGGCAGTCTTCTTCTTGTTAACTCATTATCTTATGGTGTAAGCAAATAGTTCATACATACTTTTATATGTAATATCAAACCATCATCATTGAATTATGCAGCACATACTTCAAGCACTGCAGTTGGGTCTTCAACATTAGGTAATGAGACGGTCAGTTGCTGATGATTTTGGTGATAGTTTTGCCTGAGCTACCTAACTGTGAGTGAAAAGGAGGCACAGAATATACAGACAGATGATATAAAGTCAGTTGATTTTTATAAATTCAGATGAAGGTGAGCAGGAAGCATTCACTTGCAGGATAGTGTGCAAGAGTCCCATAACAGTTGATTTTGTGCATTTTTGAAACATCAAGGTTTTTTTATTTTTGCTGATTGACTGACTTGGTTGTTGTGACCATCATACTTGGATAGAAGATTATTATGTGTATTTGATGATGACCTGAGAGATAGTTAGAGATTGGGTCTTGGAGGCATTAAACTTAACTTACTTTCTGGTTAAAATTACATGAATATTTGCTTGGTTTACCTCACTATATGACATTTCACTCTGGAGATACAGAAACTGTGTATGTGTATGCCTGCAAGCGAGTGTGTGTATATTTGAGAGATTAGAGTGAGTGGCTATGGGCTGTATTTAGTTGTGTTCTTTGAATTAGTAGCATATATGCCAAAAGTCAGTGTAACAAAACCAATAAGAAGAAGGAATACTGAGATTGACCTGATATGGTATGTAATACCAGTCTCTCCAAAATGCCATACTGCATTCAGATCATAGTAGGATCAGGATGCAGACAGTCTCGAGCAGTAAGACTAAATCCCACAACACCGAACACCATGAGGAAATGTTTAGGAAATTCATCTTCAGTAACAGTTGCATAAACAGGGCAGAGATTAAGAAAAAATTTTTTGTTACTTAATTTCAGCAATGAGCAATGTCTCCAAGAGAGTAAGAAAAAATTTAACTCAAAGCTTTCGAGATATATACCAAGTACATCCCAGAAAAAGAATGGATAAACAAGCTGAAGCTATAAACTGAGACTTAAGTAGACATTGAAATTACTTACACTTATCTTCAGATGTTCCCATCTCTATACCTAGAAGAATTAAAGGTTTGAAAATAAAAGCACAGCCACTGAGTGAATATTTTGAATACTTTACCAAAATCAGTAAATGTGCTAGGAACAAGAAGATGTGCAAGAATTAAAAGGAACCTTTTCCTGTGTAAAGAGATAGTCCCAAACCATATCAAATATTGGCCGCCTTATATTCATAGTTAGATTTATACATAGATGACAGACAAAGAATGTGCAGAATTTTAAAGAAGCATTGTGAATTAGATTTAGTGAGATGTTAAACATAGTCAGGATCGACAGTTCCACCGAAGTCCAGCAATAGATACATAGACAGGATTAGATTTTTTCTCCACATTACTTCAAGACAGCCATCAACATCATTGGCCATGCATTCTGTTCCATGGTTAGACCCCTTGAGTTGTTTGTAGATGATTAAGAAGGAGAGTCCTCAAAACAGTCTTGCTTTTGCTTCATTACTCTCAGAATGATCTATGTGAGGGGCCCCATAAAAGGGATCCTGTGATTTTATAATCAAACTTTAGTTTTATTATAATCCCTGGATCAAGGCAGACCCATAATCACGCAGTTGTTAGGGAAATTGCTTTCTAATTGGCCATTCTTTTTGTTTCTTGCAAACACACGTGGGTCACATGGTTCTTGCTTGTTAATGCTAATCTTGAGAGTGAATATGGTGCTTTATACACTGTAGTTAACTGGACCGGAAAATTTTGAAATAATTTAGGAAACTCTGTTTCAGGTGATGTGTTTAAGTTTATGCATTTATATATATCCCTGGGGATAGGGGAGAAAGAATACTTCCCACGTATTCCCTGCGTGTCGTAAAAGGCGACTAAAAGGGGAGGGAGCGGGAGGCTGGAAATCCTCCAACCCCCAGATGCCAGCCACCTGCTATCCTCACAATAATTTTCAGTATGTGAATTGCCAGATACGTTTTATGTGTACAATATTTTCTATAACCATACTAATCCACATCTCACTAATTTAACAAAATGTCTATCTATTTATTAACTAATACTTAACTAACATAAAAATCTGAACAGACTTCCCTAGCGTAACAAATAGTTTATGGATTTTCATTACCATACTTTGCAAACATAAGATGTTTTAGGACTTCCCAACATTTCCTTCAGTAACAAAAGCTTCTACTGGCGTGCAAACCCATATTTTCGAAACATTAAATGATTGTGGACTTATTCAGTCAAAATTTAATTAACAACAAAGCCTACAAAATTACCAACCAAAATTTTATCAACAAAGTAGAAAATATTGAGACAGCAACCCTCATTCTTCTGACACAACAGAAAGACGACTTTTCAAACATTTTTCATCAGCACAACAGAGAACTCTAATGTCTTACAAACCCATGTTTCACTAACATCAGAAAAAGTCTGTGATGTTTCTCATTCATATTTCTCTAAGATAACGAGAAATTAATTAAATTCCCAATCCATATTTAACTAATATAGCAAAATATTGAATGACTTATCAACAAATCACATTTGAAAAATACTGAAATTTAGAATATGTAGACTCACTGACCCATATTTCGCTAGCACTTTAAAGTCTTTGAACTTTGTTTCTTTATGACAGAAAATATTATGAATTCCACTCCTATCAGTGGTAAATGGCATAATAACTCTTTATTCACATATGTAGATTTATATGAAAGACAAGATGATGGTAAAAAAGGCAGATACATTACTTGAATTTTTATTTTAAGTATTTTACAGAGTTTAGACAAACTACCATTATATACATCCTACACTGCTGGGTGTTTGATCTCCATGTAAGAGCCATGCAAACATTTTAAACCCCATTGAGCTTATTACCAATCTATAACAATGAATGTTTTTCCATTAACTTTCCTTACATTTTCACAACTAGGAGAGGAATGAATTTTAATTTGTTGCATGTGAATATCACTCAAACTTTACCACTTGCACATGCATGTTATCCTTTAATACCATGTACACTGAATGGATGACATCCTTCAGTACCATGTAAAAATACCTTAGGAAAAAAAAAAATGCTTCTAAGTATATTTTCAAGGCTTCTACAGAAGAAACTGAGAAATCCTCCTTTCAAATTATAAGTAATACCCAACATACTCAATATAATCTTAAAATGTGACACCATCAGAGGACATTCTTTACTAATGATTTTCATTTGTTTACATTTTCATATTTCTACTGCATGTATCAGATACTTACCAAAGAATATATAAATCTAGTTTTTGTCTAAAAAAATCTTTAAAAATGTTCCGGTAACTCTAAAAAGTATGAATTAACAAGCAGAAATCAAATTCTATTACTGAGCTTTTTGTTTTTAATTTTAACTGGAAACACATAATCAATCATTATTCTTCAATTAGCCTGTGTCACTCTAGGTCAAGTCATAACAATGCTACACTGAAATACTTCAGCAAAGGACTTCAAAAAATATGGCTCAACTTCTCTTATTGTTACATTCCTGTTTAATTCTTGTGTGGCACTTGTTACACCTTTATCAGGAATTCCACATGGTAATATGTTATCATACCAAGATAAATCTATGTTGCAGTTTAATGCTAAACCATGTGTAGTTACATGACGTCCTTGGATACCTGGAGAAGAAAAAAGATTTGCTCTAACAAATATAGCATACACAAAATCCTGTGTATAACACAGAGAATTATTGCAAATTTCAAAGTGTACTGATTGTGCAGTGAATACCTTAGCCATAAAGGGGTTCTAATGAACTCTAGCATTGCCTACATAGCAGCAAAAGTTATTGAAAGTGAAATAAGAATGGATGGAAATATGTTTACAAAGTATTAAAAAATATGTATTAAGTTCCAAAGGTGGAACTTTCTTCACACTATGAGCTGGGTCAAATCCCAAATTAAACCTTATTATGACAACCTAACTCAAGAAAATTCCATATTAAAGTTATTGGTCTTTTACCACTCAATTCTTCAGATGGTGAAAGATAACTCTGTCATAAGTATCTGATCTAGACTTTTCAAGTTATGACCAATGTTAATATACAGGTGTAACTCTTGATAACATACTAACATATGATATGCATGAATAGTAATAATAATGGGCAAATCAATACCTGTATCTGTCATGCTATGCAGGCAACACTACCATCAGAGGAGGAATTTTCTTCAAGTTATGAGTCTACTTAAGTCCCAGATTGAATGTTGAATGTGTTAGACAATAAGAACGCAGATGTACTACTGTAAGTAGAAAAAATACTAACATCTACTTTATCAATTTCTGGTCAAAAAAATATGGAACAAAATGCTGCTAATACTGTTTCAGTGTAAGACTGTAGTTCACACATTTCTTGAATCTTTCAAAACAAATGAGTTGATAAATTTACTTACCTATTGCACAAATCTTATTGTCACCAACCCAAACCCCTGTATGAGGTGATGTGTGTGCTGTAATACCTAAAATCCTTAATGTGCGTATGACAGTTTGCTGTAGTGCACATACATACCTAGGAATAAAGTAAAAGTCAGCAAACTAAATTACATTACAATAACATGTAAGAAAATAATGCTGTTAGTACTTTCAGAGTACAGGTACATATTGTTGTACCTATATATTTTGCATGTGCTGTTTTCCATAAAGACAGTATAACAGCTGATGAAGAATCTCCCCTAAACATTGTCAATGTTACTTCAATATTCTTAACTCACTAACCTTACCATAAATTCATTCTTTGACACTCAAAAGATGTATTTTTCAAAAGTTTATCTATATATCATACTCTAATCTTTTTTGTACTCAAAATAAGGTGTATACACAATCTTCAAAATACACTTTCAATACTAACTCACTTTAAATATCAAAGACTTATTAGGAAAGCTAAAAACAACTTCAGAATTCTTGATGATTTGACAGTAACGACAGCATAGCAGTTACCAATTGTTTGCAGTGAGAAATGAAATCAGGGAAAAAGTCTGTATACATATGGGGAAAATAGAGCTGGGGATGCATGGAAACATAACAAAAGATAGAAGGGGAACAATACTATATAATAACAAGAAACTCATATCAATCAACAGCTGTCAAGTCTAAGATCATTATTCTGTTGTTAATGCTGGAAAAGACTAGATAATCCTGAATCTCTACCTTAAATATATATGTTCAATAAAAACTTAGCAATTTAGTGATAAAGGAACACACAGCTGGGTCATACCACTTAATACCCGGATTGAAAGATGACAAGTGTATGATGGGGTAAGCCACCAGCTGTCCCGGCCCATGGAAAGTTATGAGACCCCCACGGTTTGTTCGATGAAAGTCTGCTCCTTTTATCTTTAGCTGAGCTTCTACTTCAGGAGAATAATCAGCTGTACGGATGCCAACTGTATACACTGTAAGATAAACTTCCAATAAATAATGGTAGTATGATATACTTGTTACAATGCCTTCTGGCCTCAAACACAAGCTCTGGAATTCTCTTCCCCTTATGTCTTTCTTCCTATAGTCTTTCAACTTTTAAAAAGTCCAGTCTACATACAGCTAAGGAGCCCTGATTAATCTTCATTCTTTTTCTTGTGTGTATATATATATATATATATACATATATATATACCGGGGTCGACGTGCTGTCAATGGACTGAACCAGGGCATGTGAAGCATCTGGGGTAAACCACAGAAAGGTCTGTGGGGCCTGGATGTGGAAAGGGATGTGTGGTTTCAGTGCATTACACATGACAGCTAGAGACTGAGTGTGAGCGAATTTGGCCGTTTCGTCTGTCTCCTGGTGCTACCTTGCCGGCGCGGGGGTTGGCAATGCTATTTCCCCGGGGGGCATGTTAGTGCATGTTTCTGTCCATGATATGGTAGTTAATATGTAAATAAAAGTATTTGTAAGCAGTATTTATGGGTTAGAAAAGGCCTAAGATAAAATGAAAGGAAAGCTCTCTGGAAAGTCCTCATTCTACATGGTGCACATAAGACTTCTGAATGCTGTTAAATCCATTAATAATTAAAGTACCTTATTACATGCATGAAATTAAGTGGTGGTTAAAGTGAATGGTTTGAAGTAAACATGGGAATATCACAATCTGTAATGATATCTTTCAACAAATTCATCTTACCCCTTTATCAACTAACACACAATAAAATGTTATAACTGCCTGATTTAAGGGAAGTTTTACTGTAATTATGAGAAGTTTAACAATCATCCGAGTACTGTATTCATTAACATATATAGTTTAAAATTATCTTAAATGCTGTTCAATAGAGAACAATACAAAGATTACAGCCAAATACAACCCTACAGTCATTACCTGGCTCATGTTCCACAAGGAGAAGGGTGTGGCCTGGTTCCTTTCCAGATCTTGCATTCTTCTGCACCTTTTCTGCTATCATTCTCTGATAATCCCAAGCTGGCTTAAAATGCATCTGCCCCAACTTTTGGACATAAACAATTTTGTTTGCCATTCTAATGTAAAACTCTCCACCAAAGTATCCTGCTTTCAAAAAAATAAAGTCATTAGTTACTGCTGCATCTTGACTTACTTTTCAATACTGTACCTCTGTTTTCTATGTCTGATTCTGATCTTAAATACGTAACAAGTTTTAAACCACAGGAAAATGTCATTTTCAGGCGAACAGGGTACATGTTCTTCCTTACACGATTATTCAAAAACTTTCAAAATCTACAGTATCTTCACTTTTGAAAACGTCCCATGCTGGTTACGTATGGGTCTTGCATCATCTTAAGTTTCCGCCAGCCCTGCCGAAGAAGATGTTCTATACGAAGCACTTCAGTCCTTGGAATGGATGCATTCCTACGAAACTCATGTTGTACATTACTATAAAAACCTGGCTTCTTCTCAGCAGTGCGAAGACACTGCTTGTATAAGCGAAGAACCTCTAGTTGTATCTTACTGTGACGAGGCATCATGTCTGCATAAATATAACTGACAGATCTCTAGTTTCCTCTAACTACGATGAGGTACTGAGGCTGTAGAAGCAAACAAGAAGGTCTTCCAGCTGTATCTTACTATGATGAGGCATTGTGACTAGAAATATACACAAAGGATCTCTAGTTAAAACATATTCCAAAAAAGGGTTAACTGAACACAATAAGAAAGGGAGAAATAGGAAACAGTGTACTCATGATTCATATACCTTTTCCTCTTGGTTTCTGATAATACACACTCTGATAGAGAACATCCTTACTACATACCAAGGCTCCCCAATCAAAATAAGTGGACTATAATGCAATATAACTAAATATATGATTCAAATCTCTCGGTGTCAGTATAGATATGTAAAACCTCGTCTCTGGGGCACTAGACATCTATACAATCTTAAGCTTATTTTGTTAAGTAAAATCTATGCATATGATAATACCTGCCTTACTATCAGCATAAATTTTCCTTTCAACCAATTATTATCTACAGAACAGTACAGTGGCTCTCATTAAATTTTCAATACAAAGACCAGGTGGCATACCAGCTACTTTCCTTAACCCTCTGGACACAAATTAGGACTAAAGTTTTATTATAAAATTTTCTTTCTCACTGCAATATGACTAAAATCCACAGATGTCAAAAAACAGCTTGTACATCCCATGCAGGTTGCCTCCCCTGCAAAGATATGGTGCCAGGGTTCTGTAAGGTAAGATACACCCCAAAATGGTGGCTGACCTAAACCTCATGCATAAACAGTGAATCAATCATATGACAATCACCACTCTTGTAGTGATACATTTATCTCTCCTGTTTTTATTTTTTTCACCATTATATAGGTAATTTAATGATGTTAAAATGTCATGATATGCTGTATGTATCATGCATCATAATGCATTCACAAAGATACATAGTGTTAATTTTCATTGTTTTTGTTAACAGTTCATTAGCTGTCACTAAGTGGATGCTTAATATCTCTTTTAAAATTAGTGCTTTAATATCTGCTCATGTAATTTACAGTTCATTTATCACAATGACAGAGCTATTATAATACTTAATACTTTATCTAAATTTTCCTTCGTTTTCTTGTGCTATCCATTTCTTTTATAAATATCAATGCCAGACATGGATACTATCGTTTTGCCTTGATAAAAGGAAGTATTTTTACAATAAAATTCATATTCCTAGTAATGCAGATGGAATCAATTTCCAAAGTGCTAAGATAAAATAATAATGTCATTGTGGATATTCCAAAAATGGCTTTTGTGTCTCAAGAAACAATGAAGGATTAAAGCATACTATAAAATTATTTCTTCTTATACTCGCAATACCACGATGGTAAGGTAAGCAACGACAAAATAACTTTTGTCTAATTTCAGTGCGTTAATCGTTAACTAAAGTGATTATCATCAATTAAACTTTTACCAGTGCATCTAATCTATTGGAACATTCATTCCAACATCATATGTAGCGTTATACACTAATGAAGTTTACTGTGAGAATATTCTTCAGGTGATATCCTAATCTTACCCGGGATGTGCAGACAGTCCACGCTACTAAACCTCCATAGAGTCCACTCTCGGTTGTGGATCAACCCAAGAAAATACCCAGATGATCTTTGTCATTTAACATAATGGGGGACAAAGCTTATTCTGGGATTTCCATTACTCTCAGGATCATGCTTATCTCTCTCTCTCTACTATCAGCTGACAAGCAAACAAACATGCAATGTTTTGATGGATGACGTCACGAGTGAAAGCACCGTCAGGATTTCTAAGGTCTTTCATAACAGAACTTGTTCTGTGTCTTTCTCAGGAAAGACGTACCTCATGCAACATGTATGTTTAACTTTTATGCACTGTTACTACGGTCAGCAAGAGTTAGCCATTAAGTCTAACAACACTCATACATACATTTACATAAAGATAGTGAGTCCGTAGTACCTCTAATCTCCAAGTGGAAATTATTTCCGGAAATCTTATAGTAATATGATACCAATCATCCATTGCCCTTTAATTGATTCTTTATTTTCATTATGTTTTTCCACCAATATATACGTAAAAACTCCTCAGTGAGGCATTGGGAGGAATGTATTGTGTAATACCTAATTAAGTCAAAATACAATGACGTAAACGCGAAGTGAACTATACGAAAATTTGCAACATCATAAGTACAATAATCAAACAAATATACACGTACACAAAAATTGACAAAGCAACATTATCAATTACACTGTAAACATATAAACTGTGGTTGATGTCATCGAAATTTTGGACAGTTATCAATGATATCGACCCACGTTAGATTTTTTCAGCAACAACATTCCGAGGATTATTTCATATGTTTCCTAGTCCTTCAGATGAATATGTATGGAAGCAATTAAAGGTAAGGTAAGATTTATCAAGTATGATTCTTCACAGATATTTTTAGGAAAGAAGACATTTTTCTAGGAATAAAGTATTAAAACAAAAATATCCTCAATGTTTTGTCCCCCATGTCTACTTCGATGAGCATGTTTATTTAAACCGACGTAGAAATATCACGTGGGAATGTTTCTAGTGCATCATAAACATATATGCAAGTTTTTATCCAGTTAAGTTTTCTACAGCGAATGTTCTCTCTGTCAGGTATAGACATATTTCAATCCCGTTATCATATTGCAGGTGTGTTCGCTTTCTTCAGCATATTCATATCTCGTGTGAGCGTATCGCTGAGATGATCTCTTTTGGTGGGAGAGACCTTTTTTATGTGGGGTGCAGCTTCTGAATCAGACTTTCCTTCCACAGGGATATCATGATTCCATAACAAGGGAAAGTTATGCTTTTTTTCCTTCGCTGCAGTTGTCCAACCTCTTCCGGAGTACGTAGAATATGCCTCTGGGACCAAGTTAGCAGAAGTGTAAAAACAGAAATAATCAGATATTGTTTAAAACGTTCATATGATTTCTGGCTTAATGACAGCCCATTTGTCGATAGGCATGAAATCCAACGAGGACACCTTTTAACATATAAAGTGGTAGGGCATTTGTCCAGTGGGCCCCATGGTCTTCCCCACCACTGAAAAGGAAATCTTTACATTTGCCCAACTGAACAGTACCAAATCAGGTCCTGATAACGTTCTTTCCCTTTATGCCTCTTTGCTTCATCACTGAAAAATCCTTAACAGATGCCTTGAATTCAACACTACGTACAAACAATCTTCTTTATGAAACAATTAAATGGTAGAATAGGAACAGGGGCTATAATTTTTAGATCATTATTGGTTCATTAACAGCAGAAAATTCATTAATTTGGTCCAAAGCCTGTATAGGTATAACAGAGGATGGGGGTAACCAGCCAGTTTTTACAAGGACATAGATATGCTTCCCACCACAAAAATAGGAATAGATAAAATGAAAAATACAAAAATAGGGAAATACATCACAAAAAAATAATACAAGCAGCTGCTTAAGAAAGAGATGATTACATAACCCAAACACCCAAGCACAAGACAAAACACTAGCGTAAAAGCAAGCGATGCATCTGGCAGTTTTAAGCATCCATTTTCCAATCTCTTTAACTTCAATATGCTCTTACGATCCTCCATTACGTTTTTCCATCTCGATATTTCAATCCCAACCCCAGCTACAGTCCCTCAAAGGTTAGGATGGACCTTTTGCACTTTACTCGAACTATTATTTGTACTTAACCAAGAAAAAAAATCCCGTTTTATATACGCCCACCTGGGCCTGGAAGGCAATGGTGTGAAGTCGTGTGTGTGTGTGTGTGTAAAGATTTGCCAAGATTAAGCTTGGCACGGGTTTTTGTCCATGACAGCTGTTTCTCGGGTGTGTCATTACTGGCACAGGTTATGTGTGTGCTCTGGGTGCCATTGCTGGCACAGGGCGGCCATGTGTAACTATTGTGTAGTGGGCTCTTAGGCGGATGTGTGTGTGTGTGTATGTGTGTGTGTGTGGTGTTAAAATGTGATGAATTAGGTGGACTGACGGGGCTAAGTAATGTATTCTGAAACGCTACTGTTGTCGTAAAACTTAGAGGGATGGAATAGTTACCCCGGTCTCAGTTATAATTACGCTCTTGCCACAATTCATATGCCTGACAGCCGAATGTACCACCTCCATCCCTGACACCACCTGCCCAAAACAACATGCAAACTTATTTCCTTCATGTTTTCGGGTACAAATGTGGAAGAAAGCGTCGAGTTCACTCTTGCCGCCGCTTGCTCCCACAACACGCCCGACAGCTTTCTCCTGCATACACTTCCCACCCCACTCGAGGTCCTTCATGAGTCCCTTGCCACTGGTGCCCTCAGGAGTGATATATTTCCCCCCTGCCAGGGTTTCGCCGGGGGCACCTCTCTTGGCTACGCCGTGGAATTTGCTTCCCCTGTAGGATGGCCCAAGGGTGCCCAGGCACAGCGCTAGGAAGTGCTGAGCACGGCGAAGATGTCCCTGCAGGCGGATGTAGATCCGGCCCAGGATGCGTCCATCCACACGGAGGTCCATGAACACCTCGGGCTTATCACTAGGTATCAGAGACTGTAGCAGCGATATCTGTGGGAGATATATGATACTCGTCAGAATTGTGTATGGGAAAACAGTGCTTTATCCACGCGCCACGCTTTTATACAAGAAAATCTGAAAGAAGAAAGAAGAGTTAATACTAATTTTCAGAATTATACTTGTGCTTTTTCAAGTCAAAACGAGAAAATGAATCGTCCGAACAGATCTTTTCTTGACGTTGGGACAAGGCAATGAAATACAGAACATTTCCGTATGAATGAGATTGCTGGAAGCCTTACTGATTTACAAGGTTACCTATATATCATGATAATTTATTATGCCACTTCATGGTTATAGTTACAGTGGCTATGTTGAAAATGATCTAAAGCGATTGGTAGGCTTTATACTCAAATTCCTAACTTCGCTCGTCTTTCTACTCAAGTGAAGGGCAAGAGGTGAAAGAATGGAACGAAAAGTATAATTGTAATCTTACGTGAAACATGAGGTGAGCGTCGGTCAGTTCGGCGAGGGCGTACATATGGATGCTGTTGTTCTCCCACTTCAGCCTGCCTTTGCGACCCTCGCTGGTGATCACACACCTCAGGGGCCAAGGCGTTTCATTTCTCTTGGGCGTATCATGCTGATCCCCTCCCACGGCCCCTTTAATAGTGCTGTTGCTGGGGTTCTCGTTTCTGCTTCTTGCCTGTTCAGCAGGTGCATTTTCCTCCGGTAAGTTTGCTTCCATGCTGTTTTCCCTGCTTGCCAGCCTAGAGACTCCCGGGGCGGCAGCCTCCTGCTCTTGTTCCTTAGAAGGTGCCGTCTGTTCAGTCTCATCCACAGGCAACACCTGCCAGTCCACCTCAGGGATGGACTCTTGGCGGTCAAGTCCGTGGAAAACCTCTGTTTCTGTACAGGATTTGCATCTGGTGCGTCCTCCATTCTCCTCCCTGAAACTTGATACTGACGATAACTTGTGGAACTCCATCTCCAGACTGTCCATCATGGACGAGGACATCAGGACTGACTCTATACTGGACACTTTTTCATTATCATTCAAGATCCTGTCGGCCTTCTCAATCGAACTGTTCAGCAACTCGCTCTGCTTGGCGCAGAAGGTGATCTGTGTGATGAAGTCCTTTATGTTGTTGACGAGTGTAACCTTCTTGTCTCTGATGCTCTTCTCTAGCTGTGCTCCACGCGTGTGCAGTTCCTTCCTCCTCTCATCAACGAAAGCTTTGGCCTCCACCACCTGGTGTCCCTCCCTGACATGTGATCCTAGCAGACAGTGTCCGCACAGCGACTCCCGACACTCGCGACACCAGAATTCCAGTGTCGACCCATGTTCGCTACATTTGCTTTTCTGTTGTGGGAAAAATAGAACTTATATAATAACTTTTTGTGCTATCTAAGGAGTTAGCGCCACTTGACCTGTGTTATTAAGTGTGATTTTATTCTTTTACCACTATGAAAGTAATCAACATTTAATGATGGATTCATCCATATTAATTACGTAAAGATGTTATACTTCTGGCCAATCAAGGCATCCAATAATAACTGTCTCACAACACAATACTCACGTTAGACTTTCTATAACTTTCGGCCAAGTTAAGAAGGGCGTAGACTGTGGGGAGGCGTACCACGGAGGGTCCCGCATGTGCTGCTCTACAGGTGGGACAGTTAAAGCTGCTGGAACCTTCTATATGGAAGAGGCACAGTCTGCAGAAGGTGTGGCCGCAGACGGGCAGCATCACGGGCTGGTGATTGCCAGCAGCATATGCCTCTGAGCACATGGCGCAGGTCAGGTCATCCGCCATTTTCCCTGCACCGAACAGCGCAATAGGTTAGGAAAGAATAGCTTTTACACAAAAGGTATAACATATCAATATCTGCATATCAGCTTTCATATCAGACCCGTTTCCAGGATTTTCAATGGGTATGGGGTAGTCAGACCAACGGGCTCCCCTGAAGTGTGGCCCTAGTGTAAGAAAGTTTTCTCCACTGTTATTGTACTTGTGAATTATCAGTTCCTTTGGATATGCACAGCATTTCCTTTGATTTACAGTGCATTTGGAATGGCAGGGCCGCCCAATTCCTTGGTGGTTAAACTAGCCAAAGTGCTTCATGCTACATATGACAGCCTTGAGTTCAGGATGCAAACTAAATTGCTTAGAAAAAGTAGCTGCAATGGAATTGCCAAATGTTCTTAGTAAGAATGGAGGTACACTGGAGCCCAGCTGTCTGCTTTTGGAAAAGTGGTGTCCGTATGTTTAATGTTAGAGTAAATGATGTCACACTTAACCCAGCTGCTGAGGTAGCACAATGCATTGGCAAATTTTACAGAAAACTTATTGAAAGGTAGGTGCAGAGCCGCTCTATATATCCTCTACAAATTATATATATCAAGAGATATTTGACTGTGTATACCCCATATGCAATGCAGAGCGGCAGATCAACAAATTTAAAAAACACTCAACAGATGGCAGGAGCATCAGTTGACCATGTCAGCAAATTCGATGTTAGGTTTGAGAAAGTGTGTTATGATCTGTTGCTTTTTATGGTTGTTTTTAGACGGTTTTCTCATAAGGTAATAATGCTAACTGTTTGCCCAATGATGTAGGTAATTTTTAATGTAAGATTGGTATCAAAGCTGGATTAAATCGATTTTATTTTGTAGTTTATAATCCCAAAACAACATAAAGAGCACAGCTCGAAGTAAACAGGGTTCATCCATCATAACTGACGGCAAGGATGTTGTACAGTGCACCGGCGGTTAGCAAGAATATCCTGCAATCGATCAAATGCACGCGCAAGTGCAGGAAACAAAATTACACATCAAACTGTTCACGCACTTCATAATACGATGGTGCACATCTGTGCTGCGTACGATAGTCTCAGGCAACTCGCTTCACCCTCTTTCCCTGCAGAAATCACACCCGAGGCCTAAGTGAAAACATAGCCTGTAGACTGAGGTCAGGCTGCAACCTGTAGATTGTAGTCGGTCTACAGGCTGCCAATCATTGCCCATAGTTTCTTCATGACTCTTTGAGCGTAGGCACATGCCGTAGTTCTCTAGTTCATCAAACGATTGATTAAGGCAGTAACCTATAGTATGTATTGAAATTTGGGTAGTAGTAGGATTAGTGGCTAAACTTTTGTTTAAGGTTAGGTTATGCTGCTGTCAGGAAATATATAGTGTCTGAAAGTGTGAAATGACTCAGGACATCTGAGAGGGGAGTGCAGGGGTTACACATCCTTCCCAGGCCCAGGGGTCCAAAAGGGGGCCCGGGAATTTTCTGGATTCTCAGAAAACCAACGGAGCGCTCCAATCCACCCCCATCTCATCTTACATATCCTTTTTGGCCTTCCAGCTCATGGCATAAAACCTTAGTGGATTAAAACAGGATGACTAATGGAGAAGGGAAGGGGGCACGTAAGAAACTTTGTACCCTTGATAAAATTCCTCCCAGGGGCCCTGAATGTCGTCGTACTTATTCAGCAAGTACTTTAGTGTACGGCCTATTGAGCTTTGTCGTTCACACTTACTGAAAGTGGATGGCCTCAGTGATGGAACAGTAAGTAATCTCTGAGACTGCTTTCGCGGTTTCTATTCATTTTGTTACCAAAAAGCCGATTTAAAAGAATAAGAGAAAATGTAAACTTATTATGCAGGAGACGAAGTGAAAGAGTCAGGGTTTTTACCCCTGAGCTGACAGGAAGTGGTAGAGATAAGCTTCCCTGTTACGCCTCTGCTGCCTATCCTTCCCCACTATCTCGTCCAGTTTATCGACGTCTGCTCTGCTACTTGCATTTCTGCTTTTATGTGCTTCTCCACCCTTTCGTAATGCCTAGCATGCCCTGTGATGTATCCCTTTCTAAGTAATGTTTCTCTGACGATCCATCTTCAGTTATATTGACTTGTTTACTGTTCATAGGTCGTTTGGGTAAAGTGTCATATCCGGATATAACAGTTTCTATAAGGACAACTTGGATGATTATAAGTAAAGATCATCTTTCTAAATCAACTATTCTAAGTAGGGTTATGATTGATGTGTTTTATCACAGTTGAAGCAGAACAGATTTGGGAGACTGTGAAACATCATTGAAATCTAATGGTACTCCAAGCTTACTCAGAAGAAGGTAGCATAGACGTCCGGTCCCAGAAGTTTTTCCTCTCAGACTAACAACGCAGTAAGGTACTGAATTATATGTCTGAAAACTACACAGATTAAGTTGATTTTATAATCGGGGTTGGGGGATGACCAGGCCAAATAAATCCATCAGCAATCACAGATACACTTGCAACCATTAGCAAAGAAAAGATTCACTCAAATAAGTCGCAGTGTTCAGTAAGCAGTAGAATGGCGAATAAAGGTAATTTCATACGTGGTCAAAAGCCTAGAACAAAACAAATATGTAGCATGGATTTGGTTTAGCCGAGGTTACTTGTTTCTCCCTGCCTTAAATGCCTGCACGTAAATGTTGAGTACGTAGAACCCTGAACTTACAAACTGAAACCTTACTAAGAAACACTCTTACTTAGTTTGAAATTCGGAACCTCAAACCCACACATTAATTGACCTTTTACCTGGGAACACTACCGATGGGTTCTGGGTTTAGAACCCCAATCCCTAAACACGAATTCGTCCATTGCACAACAGCAACAGAAACACAATCGTAGCTTTCAGTATAATTAACCTTCTTAATTAGGCTATGTTACTATTTTTCTTAAATGTAGGCAGGGTTTCTTTTGCGCATTTACAAGAACATAAGAAGGTTTGTCCCAAGATATTCGTAGTAAACTGTTCCTAGTTCAGTCACTTACCTTTTTCTTTGTAGGTGCAGCAGCTTGAATTGGTCGTTAAGTCATCAGAATCATGCATGAATTCTGTAGTAAGGGGAGGGGGCTCTAAGAGAACCGTCTCAGAGCAGACGTCTTGTGAATGGGCCCTCTTGTTTCGCAAGTCTCAAAAAGTGGATACCCTTGCAGAAATTTCTTGTAGAAGGGTTTTCCTGCAGCAGGTGTCCAGCAGAAGGGTCCTTTCGCAGCTGGGGTCTCGTAGGTCTTTGGCGGCTGGCTGGTGTGCTGTGGAATCATAGGCTTGGATTGTGACTAACAGGGTCGATCTCCCATATTCAAGGCAGACGCCTCATGCTTCAGCCAACGATCCACGTCACGGGAGAGAGTATGGTATGGATGAACCATAGGTGGTGTGTTGATGGTAAAGGCGTGTGGTAGGAGCCGTTGGCCGGGGACGTGGCACTGTGTGGTAGAGGTACGACACTGGTGGCGCAGGAGAGAGCACACAGGATGCGAGCCTCGCCATCCGTTCTCACATACTTGACGTCATTAACTTTCTGGAAGTTCGGAGACACCCCTTCACCTTCATAACGCATGAATTCATAATTAGAATGGTTAATATTTTTAATATGAATTGAAGTCATGGGTAGAGAGATAGAGAGAGAGAAAGAAAGAAAGGCCAATGAATATGAATTACTTAGGAGTGTATCTATGGCATTTTGGAATATGGAAATGCCAGAGGGGATATGTCACCAGTTTGTTTATGTCAGAGACAAAGAAACGTCAAGGGGGCAAGGGTAATTTCCTGAGGAACTCCGGATTTTAAGTATCAATTACGAATGATTAATGTCCTGCCACATGGATCAAGTTTCATTCCTTCCTGTATATATATATATATATATATATATATATATATATACATGGTGGTGTAATCTTTCACTTGACTCCAACGGGTCAGGTTAAAGGTCGTATCTTCGTGCTTAAGGGGTCACGGAGACTTTATTGGCAAGGTGGTTCACAGAACGGCGGAAAGATGTGTCCAGTGGTACGAGTGTCGGTTGAGGTTGGCAACCTACTGGTCTCTTGTGACCTTCAGACACAGGATATAGTGACACTGCTTAGGGTTTTATTTTCTTTTTAATTGATTTTATTCATATTCATCGTATAAATTTGTCTAGATAAGAAGTGGTATACAAGTCTAGTATCCTACAAACTTAACTCCTAGCTTAGCTTTACACTTGTAAACATTAAGGACTGATGAAGGTCATGTGAAAGTAGACATAAAAAAAAGAGACCGTGAAATAAACAGAAGCAGTAAGTGGTGCATCAAGTAGTATTTGTAAAGATTTAAATCCTGTTCCAGTATGTTGTGTAGCCACCCTTAACGTACTATAGAGTCCTTTGATTCTGCCAACACTTGCTGTGTTGCGCTTAATGATTTGTTGGTCAAATGATGGAAGGACATGGCCCTGGGATGTCCCTGGTATGCAGCATGGCCCCTGGGATGCTCGACATGGCCTCTGGGGTGCTCAGCATAGCCCAGGGATGCTCGGCATGGCCCCTAGGTATGATATGACCCTGGGATATGTAGCATGACCTATGAGAATTGTGACATCAGCTCCCAGCTGGCAGCTTCCTGTTTGATACTGTGTCTGGCATACTGTTGGAGGGCTCTCTCTTTGTCTGTTGGCAGAGTCTCCTGCTTGTCTGTTATCAGCCTGTCTCTGTTTTCAGTCTGCCTTTTGTAAACGAGTGTATTTTCGGCATATCTCGCCAGGTGCTCAGTTGAGCTCCTCATGCGACCAGTTGAGCGCCATTGGTAACCAGTTGAGCCCCCTGGTGACCAGTTGAACCCCTGTGTTAACCAAGTGAACGATCCTGGTGAACGGTTGAGTGAGGTGCGGAAGCGTCACCAGAATCAGCTGACTTGGTGATCGTTGTAGCAGGGCAGGTAGTCGGTGGTCCCCGCCTGGTGACTGAGGACGACCCCCAGGTCTGCGATGGTGACGTGGGTGACGGGATGGTGCCTGGTGGCCTCCCGGACGACCTGCAGGCCGGACACCACCTGGCCAAAGGGACAGGAGAATCTCTTGGCCGGGTTGTCCCTCGTGCAGATGTCGAAGCATCCGTCGTACTCGGCCTTCCCCCCGCTGGCCGCAACCACCAGCCCCTCCCTCTTGGGGCTAGCATGGTCCCCTCCCCACTCCAGACCCCCCAGCACTCCCCGTGAACCCACGTTGCCCTCCGTGGTCAAGTAGTGACTCACCCTCAAGCACTCCCCAGGTCGCCCCTTGCACTCGACCTTGCTGCACTTGACCCCCCTGTAAGAAGGGCCGAGGGAGGCCAGCGCCAGAGCCAGGAAGTGCTGGGCCCGGCGGAGGCCAGGCATGAGGCGTATGTACACTCGGCCCAGGCGACGGTCGGCCACGGCCAGGTCGAGGAAGACCTCGGGCGCCTCCTCCAACAGCGACTCCACCACCCACATCTGCCGAGCACAACATGGCGCGTGTTAGTTCCCCTCCAACTGTACAGTGTATAGTCTGGGGTGTGGTGGGTAGTGGTGGTGAGTTACATAGTGTATGATTTACACGTACGTCTTCGGAGTGTGTGTGTGTGTGTGTGTGTTCAGGAGTATAGTGTGATGCAGCCACAGTTTGTGGCGGTGGTTTCCTTGACCTCCGTTTAGCCTTTTTTTTCTGGCAGTCGTGCTTCTCCAAGTGAGGTTGACCAGTCAGGTGGTACCGGTTGTGAATTTAGGTATATGTATGTATTTTGTAACCATCATTTTATAATTAACGATTGTCTCTACAGAGTCAACTCACTTGAAGAACGGGGTAAGGGCATTCCCTATCCTAAAGTCATAATACAGGTGATTTTGCTAACGTGTGAGTGATTATCTCCGTATGTGCATACACACATGTACAAATAATCGTGTGTATGTTTGTGTGTGTGGTGTGTACATAATGCCTTTGTAAGTACTGGTTCAGCATGATCATTGCTTTCGTCTCGGGTAGTGCTATATAAAGGGTGACCAGAGCTGAGGGACTCACCTGAAGTGTGAGGAAGGCCTGGTGGTGGTGGTGGTAGTGGTGGTGGGGGCGCTCCGTGAGGCCGTACAGGTGAAGACGTCCTCCCTCCCACCGGATCCGACCTAGCCGTCCGTCCTCACTCTGCACGTAGCACCGTCGCAGCCACAGCCCCTCCTCCGTCGGGGACTCGCACCTGACCCCAGAGGGTCCTGCCACCGTCTGGCTGGATCCTCCTCCTCCTCCTCCACCTGTTGGGCAGCTGGTCGCAGCTGCTGCCGCTGCTGCTGCCGCAGGAGTGGTCGGGGTGTCGTCCAGTGGGTCGTCGCTGGCGTCCTCGCAGGAATCACAGGCCCCGCCCTCGGAATGGCCTTTCTTAAGTCCTGCGCCCGAGGAGTCGTCTCGGCTGTTGCTCTGGCCCAGGAGGATGTGTCGTGCAGGACCCACGCTGCCCGTGTCGTCCCCCCTGGCGCCGGTCGTGGGCGAAGCCGCACGACTGTCGTTGGCTGTGGTGCTCGTCTCCCCGAGGGAGGAGTTGAAGGTGCTCCCTCGGGACCAGTTGAGCCGCTGCCGACGGCCGAAGGACGGGCATGGGGCGCCGCCCCCGGCAGCCTCGCCTGGGCCGCCGACGTGCTCCGAGATGGTGAGGCAGGGCGTAGCATGTTGTGGGTCGCTACCGCACCCTGGCAAGGACTGAGTAGACTCGACCTGACTGTTGTCCATCGACTTGGGTCTCTCCTCCCTCGGATAGTCCTCGAGCTGCTGTAGGGTGAGCAGCAGGGAATCCAGGTCCACACACCTCCTCGCGTCCTCCATGAGGTCTTTCGTCTTCCTCATGGACTCGCCGAGAGCCTTGGCCTCCTCACAGTTGTTGCACAGGAGGAAGAGGCACTCGTGGATCTTGTTCATGACGCTGGCTTTCTCGCTGGTGATGTGGGCCAGCCTCCTGTGGCCCGAGTCAAGAGCCTGGGCTCTCTTCTCCTGTATGACGGCGTCGATGGTCTCCACTGTGTGCTGCTGCTTCACATGGCCCTCCAGCAGGCACCGGCCGCACAGGCCAACCTTGCACGTCCGGCACCAGAACTCACGCGCACAGCTGTGGTTAGCACACACTCCGTACTGCAACAGACCGTAGCATAATGTAGTGGTGCTGTGAGAACAATCTTAGCTATACCAGCATTAGCACCAATGGTAATAGTAATAGTAATGCCACTAGGAGCGTTGGAAATGGTAGTAGTAATGCCGTTAGTAGCAATAGTCGTAGTAGTAGCAGTGGAAGCAACAGCAATGGTTGTAGTGACGACAGTGATCGTAACAAGAATACTTAACTGTACTAGAAGTATAAGTACATGTAACTGTATATACAGAGCTAAAGTAGTAGTAGTATTTAGTAATAGATATTTGTTAGGCAAAATTTAACACGTGTACCAAAACATATCATGTGTACAAAAACTTCATGTGCACTGAAACTTTGTGTGTACAGGAAAATTACATGTGAACCGATCCTGCCATATGTGTACTGAAACTTTCCATATATATATATATATATATATATATATATATGGAAACTCTTTCACGTATATAGCGAAACATGGCATATCGGTAACAGATGAACAAGATTTTATCATCAAATTTGTAAAACTTAAGAACCGTTTTAATGGAGACTGTCAAATGCGCAAACGTGTTAGTGAACTGGACCACGTTTGCTGTACATATATACAACATCAGATTCTCAGCGTCCATTAATTCGTACTTTTATATTGATTTCTGCAACCACAGACACTCCGTCAAGGTCGAAACTGGATTGGAATAGTGTGGAGTCGGTGACCGTATGTCAGTTGTAGCCATTTATTTTTTGATATGTGTTCGCCTGATGGTCATAAATATGCAGACTGTACTGGGAATGACAGGGAACAGTGTTAAAGAAACCTGTTAAGTCAGTGATGGGTTATTGAGTGATGGTTTAAGTGAATTTGGCGAAGTAACAGGAAATTCTATCTTACATGAGTTATATTGACATAGTATATATATATATATATATATATATTATCCCTGGGGATAGGGGAGAAAGAATTCTTCCCTCGTATTCCCTGCGTGTC